>CAUYQV010062547.1:0-22772 GCA_963574575.1 Galagoides demidoff
TGAATATAAATGTCTTAACACAACAATTATGAGAAAGACATGATGGCTATGTTAGCCAGTTGGATGAGAGTTTTCCAAACTGCATATGGAAGCAACACACTGTATCCTATGGTAGAATTAATGTACACAATTATGATCTAACAAAAAAAAAAGATTAAAAAAATAAAATAAAATCTCAGTGCTAGGCTAATATTAGGCCCTCAGGAAAAATAAAATAAAATAAAATTTTACAAATAGTACCTACAAATCATAATACAGTATATTCTGAAACATGAACATTCTTCCAATGCTTTGAAAAATTATAAGTGACTAGCTCCTTCTTTAGGTGTAGAGTTGTATCAGATGCTATGTTATTTGGGAACTGATACAAGGATAATTACCTAGTTCATTGAGTAATTTATGAGAGTACTTGAAAATTATACATTTTGTAATATAGTTGTTTTCTTTTCTTTCTTGGGTTCTGCTTTCCAGATTCCACTAACTGTATGAAGTAAAATATTTCTTAGAAGTTCCTTTTTCATTATCTTGAGTTGAACCTTATTTGATGCCTTTCTTCCCAGTTAAGTTTGTTATTTGTTTATTTTGCTTCACCACTGAGTCTAGATTTTGTTCTTTCTCTTTACTAGAATTTTCTAAATTACATTGATGACTTAGAGTACTGTTTTACTGATAGTCGTGAAGCCTGATTGCTATTTATTGTGGTTTTCTTGAATCAGTTTTATATACCGATAGCTCATTTTTACTTAAGCAGTATAATACTAAAAACCTGTATAAAAATGGAATATGTAGTGTATATTTAATTTTTAAGAATATATTCTTTTTGTGAAAAAATTGAAGCATACATGCAATTATGATCCTCTAATATCTTTTGTCTCCACCAGTAATCTTTAAACCTGATCTAGTTTCTAATCTTTATTAATTTAGAGGAAAATACATGATAGACTACTAGAAATACAGGGCATTAAACTGGGGAGACGATAAATGCTTGGAATAGAACACTGGCTGGTGTGGCTATAGTGTAGTGGAAAAGGGAAAAATCTTAACACAAGATTAGAGAAGTGGTGTGAGCCAGATCCTGCTTGACTTTGTAAAGCACTCTTCACTCAGTAGGGAAGATATTAGAAGCTTTCAACTTTTCCCTGTTCAATATGATATGGGTTTGTCACATATTCTCGTCTTATGTTGAAGTGTGTTCTTCTGTGCCTAACTTGTTGAGAATTTTTATCATGAATGGTTGTTTTGTCAAATGTTTTTTCAGTGTCTATTGAGATTATCATATGCTTTTTGTCCTTCATTCTGTTGATGTTATTGACTAATCATGTTTATTGATTTGTGCATATTGAACCATCCTTATATCCCTAGCTATTTTGCTGTGTATAATGCACTCCTGTGTATTATAGCACACCCACATTTTGGCCCAAACTTTTTAATTTGTTAATATATAGGTACTTCTTTTTTTCTGTTATAAAGAAAGGAATTTCAGCATTTATTTTTAAACATATTATGATACAAGAAAGAGTTACACTTTAATTGCATAAGCATAAGTAAAAGAATTTAAAACATAGATGCAGAATTAGTACTACCCATGTATAATTTGCATCCTTATTTTTTCTCAAAAATTTGGGCAAGAAAGTGTGCGTTATACACATCAAAATATGGTACCACTTGTTCATGGTTATTGAATCTGTCAATGTACAGTTGAATAATTTGCTAGTATTTTTTTGAGGATTTTTGCATTTATGTTCATCAGCCGTATTGGCCTCTAGTGTGGGTCCTTGTCTGGTTTTGGTACCAGGTAATGCTGGCTCTATAGGATAAGTTTGGAAGAATTTCCTCCTCTTCAATTTTTTTAGATTTGGGAAGAATTGATACTGGTTCTTTTTTAAATGTTTGATATAATGAAGCTGGGTCTTGGGCTTTTTTTGAGGGGAGAGTTAATTACCGATAGGATCTTGTTTCCTTGTCATTGGTCTTTTTAGATTCTGTCCTTCTTGGTTCGATCTTAGCAGATGTATGTGTCTAGAAATTTCTCCATTTATTCTAGGTTTTCTAACTTGTTGGTTTAAAATTCTTCGTTATAGTCTGTAATGATCCTTTGTATTTTTGTTGTATCAGTTGTAATGTTTCCTTTTTAATTTCTGATTTTATTTATTCTTGGTTAGTTTAGCTAATGACTTCTTGATTTTATTTCTCTTTTAGAAAAAACTTCATGGTTATTTTCTATGTCTCTAGTCTTAATTTTGTTTATTTCTACTCTGGTCTTTATTTCTTCCACTTATTTGGTGTTCCGTTCTTGCTTTTCTGGTTCCTTGAGATGCATAATTAGGTTGCTTATTTGCAATATTTCTACTTTTTGAGTAAATGTTTATTACTATAAGTTTTGTTTTAATACCTTTTTTGCTGTATCCAATAGGTTTTGATATGTTGTGTTTCCATTTTAATTTGTTTCAAGATTTATTTATTTATTTACTAATTAAATCATAGCTGTGTACATTAATGCAATCTTGGGGTACAATGTGCTGGTTGTATATACAATTTAAAATATTTTCATCAAACTGGTTAACATAGCCTTCATGGCATATTCTTAGTTACTGTGTTAAGACATTTATATTCTACATTTAGTAAGTTTCACATGTACCCTTGTAAGATGCACTGTGGGTGTGGTCCCACCAATCACCCTCCCTCCACCTATCCTCCCCGCTCCTCTCCCCTCTCCTCCCTTTCCCCTTTCCCCATATTCTTGGGCTATAATTTCTTATGAAAGCTATAAATTAGTTTCATAGTAGGACTGAGTACATTGGATACTTTTTCTTCCATTCTTGAGATACTTTGCTAAGAAGAATATGTTCCAGCTTCAAGATTTTTTTTTATTTCTGTCTTAACTTCTTCATTGACCCATTTATTGTCCAGAAACATGCTTAGTTTCCATGTATTTCTACAATTTCTAAATTTCCTCTTCTTACTGATTTCTAGTTTTATTCCATTGTGATTAGAAATGATACTTGATATGATTTCAGTTATTTTAAAAATTTTTTGTGGCCAAACTTTTGTGTTCTAACCTGGAGGATGTTCCATTTGTTAACTGACAAGAATGTATATTCTGCAGCTATTTGAGGTCAGTAAAAGTACTATCCCCTATCTGGCATTGTAACTACAGCTTCAAAAGGCCATTCCACAGATCTGTCAAGTCAGCTGACTCCAGATAATGGGGAGTATGTTAAAACTAGTGAATTCCATAAGCATCAACCCATTGCCACACTTCTTTGCACAGCTCCTTGGTCAGAAGCAGTGCTATATGGAATACTTACTGGTGGATAAGGCATTGTATAAACCCAAAGATGATAGTTTGGGCAAAAGCATTGCATTCAGGAAAGGCAAATCCATATCCAGAGTACAAGCCTATTCCAGTAAGGATAAAATGCTGCTCCTTCCCTGAAGGAAGTGGTTTAGTGTCAACCTGCCACCACCAAGTAGCTGGCTGATTACCGTGGGAGATGGTGCCATATCAGGAGCTCAGTGTTGCTCTCTGCTCCTGACAGATAGGGTACTCACCAGTGACTATAGCCAAGTTGGCCTTGGTAAAGAGAGGAAGTCCATGCTGGCTGAGCTTATGTATAACTTCCATGCAGCTAGGTGATGGAGGTGCCATTTACTGGGGAAGACAAAAAGAGGAACAGGGTGGCATTCTGTTTTGGTCCTATTAAGTTATTTTTGTCTATGTGTTTCTTTGATATTTAGAGAAAGAGTTTCACTTTGTCACCTAGGCTGGAGTGCAGTGTTGTGATAATAGTTCACCACAGCCTCAAACTCCTGGCTCAAGCAGTCATCCCACCTTACTCTTCTGGGTAGCTTGGACTAAAAGCAGATGGTACTACATCTGGCTAACTTTTTTTTTTTTTTGTAGAAACAGGATATCTTATGTTGCAAGGGACTGTCTTGAACTCCTGGTCTCAAGTGGTCTTTCTGCCACAGCCTCCCAAAGTGCTGGTTTTATAGGCATGAGCTACTACTCCTGGCCACCTGTTAAGTTTTTAATATCTGGTTGATAACCATGAAGAGATGGCTTATAGGAAGTTGTATATGTGTGCATGATATTCTAAGAAGCCAGCGCTAGGAATGTGAATTTGGAAGTGATCTTAGGGGAATGGAGAGCAGAAAAATCCTTTTTGAATGAAGAGATAATGTGAGATACAGAAGAGGTAATAACTATACATAGCACTTTAAGTTTTCCTTTGAGGAGAGCCAGAGAAATGGAAAAATATAATAGGAAGGATATGTGTGGAACTAAGAGAACGATTTGGTGATATTTGTTTGGTTTTGTTTTGGGTAGAAGTTAATGGAACAGTAAGAATTTTGATGCAAATGATCTATTAGAGGATTACTTGATAGCAGGGTCAGCAACATGGCAGAATAGGAAGTTCCTGACTCTCACTCCACCCACGCACACACCAAATAAACATTTATTTACAGACATATTACCTCTGGCTTTTGATAAAAACAAAGACACTTCTTCCACAGTAATAAAAGAGAGGTCAGAAAGAATGATAAATGAATAGATTATTTCATTTACTAAACAACAACTGAGAACCTGCTATATTACTATATATACTATATTGTATACCTGAGATTTACCACTAAACAAGATCAAGTCTCTGTTTTCATGAAATAGTGAAAGAGGCCTACCCTTATTTCTGTTTTCTCAGTAATCCTGAATTAAAGTCATCCCTTAAGTGTGAAGATGGGAGAGAGATAGTTGGAGTTTGAGAAGAGAGAAGAAGATCAGAAATTTTTTTAGAAAGCGAAAAAGTAAACCAGTGGGGAAATGTGGTGTGATTTCTGAGCAGTGTAAAGAAAATTTGAAAATCATGGTCATGAGTTTAAGACCAGTAAGTTTGCATTTATTTTTCTTTATCACTAGATTCTATTTTAAGGAACTAATCCAAAGTACAGAAGGAAGGTTTTATTTTAAAAGCTTTAGCATTGTTTACAATAACAAAAATTGAAGGGAGGGAATATCTAAATGGTCAAAACAAAGACTGATTATGATTTGGCAATACAAAACTTGACAAAATATTTTGCAAGTATAGGTTGGTAAGTGGCTTTAATCAGAGTTAGGATTGAATCTTTATTACCTAAATTTGACAAAAAAAAAGAAGTGGGAGGGAGTTACATGTTTGCCAGGAAATGATTTTAATGAGGGACCATGGAATCGGAGCTGGGCAAGAAGATAAGTGAAGACATGCTGAGTGATTGATGGTGAGAATGTGGTAGGATCAAAAGGTGAATCTAAATTTTCAAACAAGGAAAATATGTTCCTGTTGTATGAGTAATGTATGCTCTTTATAAAAAAAAATTGAAAATGTACAAGATTAGAAAGCAGTAAAGGAGGACTATCAAGTACCACCACCAAAAATAACCAATCATTTATACATATTTACTGTGTTTACTTCCATGTCTCTTCTAGAGATAATTTTTAGGGGTCATATTAGTTTGCTAGGGCTGCTATCACAAATACTACAGACTGATGGCTTAAATAACAAATGTATTTCCTTACAGTTCTGAGGATGGGAAGTACAAAGTCAAGTTGTTGCCAGAATTCCCCCCCACCCTGCCCCCAAGGGCTCTCTTCTTACTGTATAGGTGGCCATCTTCTCCACTGTCTTCATTTCTTATTTTATTTTATAGACAGAATCTCACTTTGTTGCCCCTGGTAGAGTGCTGTGGCATCATAGCTCACAACCACCTTCAAGTGATCCTGTTGCCTCAGCCTTCCAAGTAGCTGGGACTATAGGCACCTACCACAACGCCTGGCTAGTTTTTTAGAGACTCACTCTAAGGGGCTCTCACTCTTGCTCAGGCTGTTCTTGAACTCATGAGCTCAAGCCATCCATCCACCTCGGTCTCCCAAGATACTAGGATTACGGTGTGAGCTACCACACCCAGCCTTCTACTGTCTTTACATCATCTTTTTTCTATACTTGTGTCCAAATTTTCTCTTCTTATGAGAACATCTTAATGACTTGATTTTAACCTAATTACCTCTTGAAAGGGCCTTACTCCAAATACGGTCACATTCTGGAGAATGGGGACTTAAACATTAAGTTTTGGAAGGTACAATGCAGTCCAGTAACAGGGGTGCTACTTGTTTTTAATTGTAATCATTCTGTGAATATACTTTTTGTTCCCATATTTTACCTGGTAACATAATGTAATCATTTCCACATTTTTTCTTTAAAGTTTGTAAAATTTAAACAACTACAAAATATTTTGTCAAGTTATTGCATTGCAGAATCATAATTAGTCTTTGTTTTGAACATTAGATATTTGCTCCTCACGCATTTTTGTTATTAAAATGTTAAAACTTTTAAAATACACTTGATCTTAGCCAAAAGGCAGAGAAGCAATAAAAGCTTTTGAAATAAAATCTTTCTTCTGTATTTTGCATTATTTCCTTAGAATAGAATCTCAGAAGCAGATTACTTTATTTAAAAAACTATTGCTACATACTGCCAAATTGAAGTGTTGAACTTTGTGCTTTCTTCCAACATGACTATTTTCTCTCCTCCCGCAGTAATAAATTGGAATGATGTTAGAAAGCATAAATATATTCACCTATCAAAGTCTGCATCCCAATATCAAGGTAAGGGGAAAAAACTCTATTTAGCATGGGAAAAATTTACTTGACATCTCTTACTGTAAAACCTTTGTTCTTAGAGGTCTGAGTTTACAGATAACTCACTGGTTAAATCAAAAGCAACTAGGGCCATTTACAAAGGCAAACAGAAGCAATACTCTTTGTTTTAAGCTGAAAATTAGGAAACCTAGATTCTGAGTATAGTTAATCCCAAATTTGTTTCGTAGTTCTAGGCATACTTTCTTAGCCTCTCTGTTTTTCCATAGTTTTTGCAGGTTTAGTTTTAGGAATAAGGCAAAATTGGGTGGTGGTACTTTTACAACTAGATTCAGAAACTCTTTCAAGATGAAATAATTGGACTGAAAAAACCCTCAAGCCCCTATTTTACCTTAGAATTTCAACTTCTGTCATTTTGGAGTGTTTGTCATGATAACTTATGCTGTAACATTTTTTTCTTTAATAGAAGCTGCTGACATCCTGGAGCTAGGTAAGATATTTTTCTTGTGATTTTGTGAAATGTGGAGAATTACTAAACTAGGAATTAGATTGGAACTAATTTTAATCAACTAGGAAAAGAATTCCATGTGTCTGTCTCATAAACCAGTGAATCCTTGCTGCTCGTGTCTGCTTAATTGGCCCATGTAATTCATTTCAGCTGTCACGTAAAGGCCTACTTACCAGAAGGCTACAGACCAAGAGAAAGGAGGTGATAAATTACATAGAATATAGGGAAGAAAAGGAACAGAAAAAACTAAAGTGGAAGTAACTTCTTAATTCACTGAATCAAGAACTAAAACAAACCCCTACAACATGTCTATAAATCAGTGTTTGGTGGATTTTGTCCCAAAAGAAATTACTCATAAGATAAATTAAACTAAAATTAAACCAATTAGTCATAACATAAATTAAACTAAAATTAAACCAATTTCTTCGTTAAATAAAAAGCAGATATTAAAATATTATGAGTAAGAAGTCAAACTGATAATATATTTTGTTCTCCTCCCTGCTTGGTATATTTTAGGACTAAGAGTTAAGGAATCAAACTAGTAAGTAATATTTCTTAGTCAGCTTTCAAGATTCCTACATAAACATCATTCTTAACATCTTAGAATCCTTTAAAATCCTTCTGCATGTTACATTAATGTTGATACCCTGATACCTTTATCAATTTTTAAGTATTTTTATGTATTAGTTACAACAACTTTATGTGTTCAGCTCCTATAATAATTATCTATTTGCCTCCTCTTGCCTTCTCTTCCTATAGCACATTACTTTCTGTTGCCCACTGACACAGACTATAACATAAAGTAGCAGAAAACTAGGTTAGGAGTCAGAACACCTAGGTTTTGTGACAGCCAATTCGCCACATAGTAACTTTGTGACTCTGATCCTTAGTTTTCTTATTTGTAAAATGGGGATAATAATCCCATTCTGCCTACTTCACAGGGTTGTAAAGAAGATTACATGAGCTAATGGATGTGAAAACATCTTAAAAACTCTCAGATACTTTTCAACTTTGGAGGATTATTATGATTTTCATTCTGTTCAGCGGCTATACTCAGACTTTACTCTAAGTCAAATCTTCTGACATTCTTTGAAGTGAAGCATTCTATGAATGTGAGCTGAAGAAATGAATGAAATGAAATAATGCAGGTAAAGGTGCCTGGCACTTGGTAAATGATAGTTGTTTTTTATTCCTTAAAACTTTCCTCATGCTTTCTAAGGTGCTGTAGTAGAAAAGGCATGGAGATAGGAGTTAGATAGGCCTTGGTTCAAATTCCTAGTCACCACTTGCCAGTTCTGTGATTTAAGACAAATTACTTAATCTTTCTGAGCCTATTTCCTCATCTTTAAGATGAGAATAAAACCCCTTTGCAGATTATAACGAACATGGAAGATATTGAATATAGTCCAGCATAATGTAGGCAAATGGGAAATAATCAGTGGTAGCTGCTCCTCTTTTTGGTTTTGTTACTAAAATGAATGATAATAACTGTTACAGTTCAATAAAAGAATAAGGCATATTGTAAACAACCTAATTGTTGGCATGGATGCTCAATTTAACATAAACTATATCAATTATTAAGTGATGTTAAAATTTGAAGGTGTATTTTTCCTTGTGAGAGTATTGGTCATATAGTTGTATCCTCTGACATAAATTAATCCTCCATATTTCATTTTCCCATCAACCATAGGAAGCAACCCCAAATATCAAATCAAAATGAAATTTAGTACATCTGTAGAATCTCAGAATTGGGAAAGACCTTGAAATGATCTACCCTAGCCCAGCATTTCAAAATTCGACATTTTAAATTTCTTATAAAATGTCTTGAACTTCTCAAGTTGCTGAGTACTTAAAGCCTCCTCAGGCGACTCATTTCATATTTAGACAGATACTTGTTTGGCCAAAATTTTTTTCTTTATAATTTCTATTAGTTATACTTGTAAATTTTATGGATATATGGTACAGATTCAGCCTACTTTTTACTCATTGGCCTTTGGTTTCTAGAAAGCAGTTCTAAGAACTGTCTTTTGACTTGCCGCTCTGTCACTTGCCATTCTTGTTACTTGCCATTCTTGTCACTTGCCGAGTTCAAGCTACCAACATCTCATACCCAGATTACCATTAAGTTTCCTAACTCCAGCCTGATCCTCCACAATGATTCTTCTACAAACCCTTCAATTCTTCCTCTTCTCAATAACATGGTACATGAGGCTCTCTGATGTCTGAACACTGCCTTCATCTACAACCTCTTCTCTAAACTATGTTTTTCTGTAAACTCCACCCTGTAACCTTACCAGAAGATCCAGTTTTTAGAAGTGTTTTTTCTTCTAAAACTTCTAAGCCTTTATTCATGTTTTTATTTCCATGTGAAACAAAGAAGAGAGTTTTTTTTCTCTTCAACTAACTCCTGCTTATCCTTTTACACTTTGGCTTAGACACAAACACTCTAGGTGTTTCTTTGGTGCCCTCTGTCTCTCCAAGTGTAGCACTTAACACAATATCATATAATTGCCTCTTTAGTCTCTGTCCCTAACTAGACTGAAGTTCTTCAAGGTCATGGATAACATTTTGATCATGGTTCTCCAGAGCCCAGAACAATACTTTGGTACACAATAAATATTTGTGGATGGATGAGGAATGGCTCTGAGACTTTACTCTTTTACTCATGCTGATTATTCATTTTTCTTCAACTAGTCTTGAGGCAACACAGTTTTGGGCCCATTAACCACTAGGTCATGATTTAGGCTCTGGCAGAACTATACTATGTATGATTTACTAGTCTAGGAAAGAGTAGGATTATTACTTTTGTGCTACTGCTTTTCATTCATTTATTGAGCTTCTGTTAAATTCTAGCCACTGTGTTAAACAGCAAATATAAAAAAGTAAACAAAAGCCCTTATCCATAAAGAGCTTACATAAATAATTCTGGTGATGTGATGAGAATGAAAATGAAAATGTAAACGATGTTAGAGCACATGGAGAAATGGTAAAATTTGTTCTGGGGCAACAGAAAAGTCAGACAACTTTGTAAAGAAAGTAGCATTTTTTGCTGAGCATTAGTCACTGAACAGGACTCATTGAGCAAAGATGTGGGGCCAAGAAAGCTAGAAGTTTGTTTTAGGAATCCCTGGAGTCCTTTTTGCTTCAATATTGTTCTAAATCTGTGAAACTCCCCAAATCCAGACCTTTCTCACTTTGAGATACCTTCCCAGACCCTCCAAAAAGCCTGATTTCTTCTTCCTTATTAAGCCTCTCTTTCTGTTGACTAAAGTCTGTGTCCTTTCAAAGGTACCTGTGATATAGTAAAAAGAACACTGCACCTGCTCTATTTGCTTTATTTCTATTAAATAAAAATACCTCTGGTGAGTTTTCCTTAACCTACAAAGAACTCTTAGAATCTGTATGAAAACAAAAGAATATTTCAGCAGAAAAATGGCAAAAATAAAATACAAACTGACTAAGACAAAAAAGATCTTTGTTACTAATGAAAGAATTGCAAATAAAATATAACCATATTTCATTTTTTTTACTAATATGGTTTTTCAAAATTATAGAGATCACTAAAATAGTCTTACAAAGGTGTGGAGATCATTCTGTTACAATATTAATAGGAATAAAAATTGGTGCAATCTTTCTAGAGTATATTTTGACAATATATATTCTATCAAAATCTAAAATGTGCATGCTCTTTGTTCATTAGTCTCTCTTTTTGAGATTTGTTCTAAGGAGATAATCTTAAAAATGTTTAAAAATGTATGCACACAGGCAGGCATAGTGGCTCAAGCCTGTAATCCTAGCATTCTGGGAGGTTGAGGCGGGTGAATTGCCTGAGCTCACGGGTTCAAGACCAACCTGAACCAGAGCATGACCTTATCTCTAAAAAATAGATGGCCTTGTGGCAGATGCCTGTAGTCCTAGCTACATGGGAGGCAGAGGCAAGAAAATTGCTTAAGCCCAAGGGTTTGAGGTTGTTATGAGGTGTGATGCCATGGCACTCTACTGAGGGCGACAAAATGAGACTCTATCTCAAAAAAAAAGTACGTACAAAGATACACATCAAAATTAGAAAATACTTAAATGATCATCAATAGTTTTTAACAAATATTGTTAAATTATATAAATTTTGTTACATATAAACAGTGGAACACTAATAGAGGAGATTTCTCCTACTCTTCTTTGCTATTGATCTTAGGAATTTGGGTTCACGTTTAGGTTGAACAAACTGGAATTCTTACAAAGGAATGTGACCAAAACAATAGCATGAGGCATCAGCATGTCAAATTAGGAACAGTTGATAGATTTGGGACATATTTAGAGAAAGAATATATATATATATAGTATATCTAAGATCAATGGAAGTTAAAAGACAGACATTGGCTTACTATAAAGATTAGTATCCATTTGGACTGTTGAATAATAGCCAAATAGCGAGTGTCCCATGATTGGAAGTATTTAAGCAGAGGTTAGAGGAACAGTTCAGGTCTCTACTTTTATATCACTTTATCAAGATAGCTTTTCTTGACCATCCTGCCTCAAATAGCACATACAGCTTTTCTTTCCTCTTCCCTTGCTTTATTTCTTCTTTATTTGAAAACAGCCAGGAATTTTATAATTATTTGTCCAGTGTCTCTGTTATCCTCTGGATGAACTGACATTTATTTATTGTCTATTTTCTCTCTTGGAGGCTAAGTTCTATGTGGACAGAGACTTTGGCTGTATTGTTACTTGCTGTATATCACCAGCAAGTGAGTGTCTAGAACTAGGCATGGCATATAGTAGGTATTCAATAAATATTAGGCCAAATGAATAAATATTCAAGGAGGGTGACTCTTGCATTCAACTAAGTGACTTCTTGTTTTACATTTTACAGACCTTTTAATATTTTAAAGGTACTTTTATGCCATTTATAAGTCCCTTCAGGTGAGGGATTTTTTTCCTAATTAATAAATGCAAGTGTCATGAGGTATACTTAGAGTTTCTAGAACACTTTCATAAGCATTATTAAGTAATAAAAATGAGATAACTGGCTTTTTCTTATCTGTAAAATCTCAGCTCTGGTATTTGCTCTGTAGAGCTTCTGTTCATAACTTTACTAAAATATCACATTACCTCATTTTATTCTCTTCAAGTATTTATCACTTATTACTTTGCTTATTTCTTTGTTATGTCTCATGGTACATCAGAATATAAATTCCATGAGGACAGGTTCCCCTGTCATTACTGCCTAGCACATAAAGGACACTAAATAAATACCTGTTGAATAATTGAAAACATTCAAAGTATAATTTTGAATGTTTTTAATATGTTTAAATAATTGAAAACATTCAAATTATATGTTTTAATCATAAAACATACATACATTAGTTATTAATCTTCACAATAGTCTCTGACCCTAAGTATGAACTAGATTTCCCTGTTCTACATTCTCAAGGCAACAGGTACTACCTCATTAATTTAATATCTCTAGACTGAAAAATGCCATGAACTTAGGAACACTGTCTGTCTTGTTACCCTAACATTCAATACAGTTCTTCTTATCTAAAAGGAATTTAAATATTTATCAAATGAAGAATCTTGTGAGACAGGTATTATCTCCATCTTTTAGATGAATAAACTGAGGCTTGGAAGGATTAAGTAATTTACCCAACATAGTTAGCTATAGAAACAAGACTTTTACCAACATCCTTTGATTCCCAATATTACATTCTCTCAACTATACTAGTAGTTCCTAGACATAGGTGTGTAAATCAGAGTAACCTAGGGAATCTTCAAAAATACATATTCTCAGCCATACTTAGAGCCTACTGAATGAGAACTTCTGAAAATAGGGCCCAGAACTCTTTATAAAGAAATGAGAAAAACTATGAGTATCATTTGGGAATTAATGATTTGTAATAGGGGTTTGGCAAACTGCTATTTGGAAGCAAATCTATCCTTCTACCTATTTGTTAAATAAAGTTTTAGTGGAACACAGTCATGCTCATTAATTTATATATTGTCTATGGCTGCTTTCATACTACAGTGGAGTTGAGTATTTATGGCCCATAAAGTATAAAATTATTTATCTTGTCCTTTTAAGAGAGTTTGCCAGCTCCTGATCTACATGTTGCTGCCTGTCCTATTTTTTTGTGATTATTTTAGCACTTGGGGGTATGGTAGATATATGATGTCTGGCTTCATGATGGGCATTGTAGTAGGTATTCAAGTATTCTTACTCAGTCAATAAAAATTACTTCTCAATTTTCCTGATAACAAGAGACTAAGCCTTAGATAGCTCAACCAGTCAAACAAAAGGTAAACGCTAATCCTGATATGATTCAAGCCAGTCATCCTTCATAGTGTGATAGACTTCTTTAAACAAAGAGATTCCTTTTCATTCAGTTGGTAATAAGATGTTTTCCTAAGTAGTGGAAAGTCTGAGGTTTCTAGCCTATGTGCATTACAGTATACAGATTGATTACCGTAGTCGAAATGTGTAGTAGAGAACTGTAATTAATACCCTAATTATTGTGGTACCCCTGATGCTATCATAATTCTTAAAACCAAAGTCTCTTGGGTGCTTTTGATCAGAATTTAAGCTAATATGAGCAATTGCCTTGGACCAGTCCAACCTCTAGATCTGTGCTGCTGGTTAAAATAGCTGTTAGCCATGTGTAGGTGTTTAAATTCAAAATAATTAGAATTAAATACAATTTAAAATAGTGTTCTTTACTCTAACCACATTGTAAATGTTCAGTAGTTAAATGTAGTGCGTAGCTACCTTATTGGATAGCACAGATAAAAAATGTTTCAGCCAACACAGAAAATTATTAGGCAGTGCTACTCTAGATGCTAGAGTTTAAGATGCTCAGTCCAGTGAAATCCAAGACTTACTATATGATTTAATCTTTCATTTGTAAGGATGGAACAATAATTTTTAACAGTTTTCTTTTTCTCACAGTAAACAGTGATGAAATGTATTCAGTCCTTACTTTAGGGCCCTCTCAGCCAGTAGCAAATTCTTCATTAAATTCTGATAACCTCTTTAAATCTTGACTTCAAGAAATATTTTCATTTACCCTATGAACTAACTGTCTACTCATGATTATTAATTATCAGTCAGTTCATGAAATGGTTCAAAACTGACTGTGATTTCTGGCCAAATCTATTAGGCTTAGTGAAGGATGGTGGGAGAAGAATCAGTTTTAAAACAGAAGCTACAAAGTCAATAGAGTGTAAAGTCTTGGCATCATCTTCGAGTGATTTAGATTTCATCATTCAGTGACTCATTTTTATTCTCAGCATCTAGTGCTTTTTGCATGGCCCAAAGGGGCCCTGTGCTGCTCCACTACAGAGGAAACTTCAAGAAATGCTGGTTTGCTACAGTGTTTTAGCTTGTGAGATTCTCTGGGACCTTCCCTGCTCCACCATGGGGTCACCTCTAGGTGGGTATTGGGGGAGATTGGTAATTGGTTTAACCTTAAGTAAAAAACTTGGTACTCTTTTGCCAGCCAATAAGATCTGTATTTAAAAGCCTTTCTCTTAAAATGTTTTCCTTGGCCCCAGCATAGTGTCACCTTAAAGATTGTTTCTCTAGCACGGAATTCTTCAAGCTTTGAGAGGCTCTAAGGCTACTTTAGGAGCCTAAAAGATTCTGTAGACTCCCCCATTTGTTCTTATTTACTATCATCAGGTTCTGCTTTTCTCTGAATTACCAGGTCTTCATCATTTTGTACCTCAGAGCAATGCTGCTATGGCTGGAATAGGACTGGGGTCGGGGAAGGTGAGAGTTGTCCAGTTTTTAGAGTGAGGATTCAAGTATAATCTCACTCATCTGCCCTCCCCAAATCCTCTCACCTTATATCTCTAGGTATCCTTTTCTTCATTCTTCCTGAGCTGAGAAGGTGGGATCTAACCATATTGAGTGTTAAAAGCTGTCACTTGACAGCAATAGGTACCTCTCCAAAGAGTTAGGTTATTCAAAAGGAATCTCCCCACCTATTTTCTACCTCTTCTGTTTTCCATGAGCTTCCTGGGAATTGCAATACTAGTATATCTTGCTCTGACATTTTTAGATCACTTTATAAACTAACATGAAAAACATCTCAAGTCATCTTTCAGACCATTGTTTTAAAACATTAATCTAAAAGACCCACTCAGATCACCTAGATGCCCCCCCCCAAGTACTCCTTTGAACCCAAACAGTAAAAAAAAAAAGTTATCCTCAAAACCAGTCTGCAGATGGCTTAATGTTTAGTGTAGATTATATCCCAAAAGCACTTTTTTAGGAAGTTGACTGTGATAGAGATTTCTATTTCCTTTACAGGTCATTTTACCTGGGACAAATACCTAAAAGAAACATGTTCAGTCCCAGCGCCTGTCCATTGCTTCAAGCAGGTAATTGATTCTAAATGTCTTAGTAGGTGGGAGACAAGTAGTTTTTTTCTGGTTCTTAGAAAATCAAAACATGAGGTGGGAGCCCTTGGGCTTCTCACTTATTGGCACCAGAATAAACTTCCACAGGAAGAACACAACTCAAGGAGTAAAATTTGGTCTCTTTGAGTTTTGGCAATAGACAGTCTTCCCAGCTTCATCCCAAGGGACACCTTTTTTTCCTGCTTTACCTCCTTGAGGATATTCTGTATTTACTATAGCTATTACTCAAGCAGATAGGAAAAGAGTTATAACCCATAATAGTTCTTGAAAATGGAACAATATTCCTTTCCCTTTACTCAACACTCCTGTCACAATCTTTTCTTTCTATGAGAATGTGGACCCTGAGTCCTATTGGTGAGCATTTTAGGAGCTCATCAGAGGTGACCAGAGCTTCCCGGTAGAATTAAATGCCCCAGATAATACACAGATAATCAGTATTCAATGAGTCTGCTAAACAAAGAAACATAATGTTATTAAATGGAACTAAACATTAGGAAGTTATTTACATCTCTCTTTCTGAATGGGTTACTCAATGGTTATTTCCTCAAAGTGTCAATATTTCACTTTGGGTTTGAATTTTGTCAATTTTCTAAGTAAAAATACAAATTTAAGATTTCTGCTCATTTGAAAAAATAGTGAATAAATTCATACTTCTACCTGAAACAATTTTTAAAAAGACAAAATATATTAAAAAATGATTTTTAAATCACAAAAGATCAGGTGATCAAGTAGTAATCTCTGAGAAATAGAAAACAAATGAGTTGTCTCCTGTATTTTCCCAGCTTGTTGCCATTAGACAGTTCCCAGACCTGGAACTGGGAGGGAAAGATAACCCAGGTTGAGTCCAACAGATTTCCTAATGTGAGTAATGGAACTGAGAGTCCAGGTTAACCAAGGTATTTAGAATTTGTGGGACTAAGAATCAGAAAGGAGAGAGCTGCATAGTAGGAAAGCCACAGAAATCTGTTGAGGGACCCCTTCAGGTATTCAGCAAAGTATCATTGTTTTGTAAGTGCATATGAGGAAACTACATAATGCCAAAGGAAAAACCATCCCAAAGGATTTGAAGGAATAGAACCTGGCACTCACACAGAGCCAGGAATAGTTCCTGATCTCACAAGCTAGACTGCATCTCATAAATTCATTGGGCATTGGGTAGAATACTAAGGAAAGTCTTGCTCAGTACTGGGACATAATTAGCCTTAGCCTGAACACTGCTTCAGACTGAGGGTAAAACTCAGAAGGATCAAACTGTCGCCAAGTAACTTAACTGAATCTGGGAACAAAACACAAGAAAATTTATAGGAATGCAAGAATATCTAGTACCCAACAGGTGAAATGCACAATATCTGACTGCCAAAGATTAACAGGCGCATGAAGAGGCAGGAAAATGCACACAATAATGAAGACAGTGATCAGTTGATTGGAACCTACATGGATCATAGAATAGCAAATAAACAAATTTTTGTTGTATTCAGCATGTTTAAAAGTTAAGCAGACACATAGAAAATGTAAAAAAGACTCTCTTTGGACTGCCATGTATAAAATGAAAAATCCACTGGATGGGATTAATAACAGAAGAAGAGATTAGTAAACTTTTGAAAACATAGCAATTGAAACTATTCAAAATGAAACACAGAAAATATAATTTAGAAAAAATGAAGAGCATCAGTGAGCTATAGGATAGTTTCAAGTAGCCAAATAGACATGTAATTGGAGTCCCAGAAAAGAGAAGAGATGGAAAACAGAAAAAATATTTGAAGAAATAATGGCTAAAAATTTTCCAAAATTAAGGAAAACTATAAATCCACAATTTCAAGAAGCTCAGTGAATTCCAAAAATAAGAAACAAGGAGAAAATTACTCTAAGGCAGTGGTTCTCAACCTTCCTAATGTTGCAACCCTTTAATACAGTTCCTCAGGTTGTGGTGACCCCCAACCATAAAATTATTTCATTGCTACTTCATAACTGTAATTTTACTGCTGTTATGAATTATAATGTAAATATCTGATATGCAAGGTGTATTTAGGCAAGCCTTGTGAAAGGATTGTTAGACCCCTAAAGGGGAAAGAACCCACAGGTTGAGAAATGCTGCTCTAAGGCATATTGTAATCAAATTGCACAAAACCATTCATAGAGAAAACTTCAAAGCTGTTAGAGAAAAAAGGCACTTTACAGAGTAACTAAGATAAGAATGACATTATATTTCTTGTCAGAAACAGTACAGGCAAGAACAAAGTTGAGCAACATCTTTAATGCACTTAAAAATAAAAAAAGCCTGCAACCTAGACTATTATACCCAGCAAAAATATATTTTGAAAACAAAGGTAAAATAAAGGTATTTTCACTATACAAAAGCTGAAGGAATTCACTATTAGCAGACTTACACTATAGGAAATGTCAAAGAGGTTCATCAAGCAGGAAGGAAAATTATACTAGATGGAATAAAAAGTCTACACAAAGGAATGAAGGTCACTGGCAGTTGTAATTACAAGGGCAAATACACATGATGTTTTTTCCTTATTATTTAGATCTCTATAAAAGACAGTTATATAAATAATAATATTGTATTGTGGGGATAACAAATGTATAACTAAAATGAAACAACAGCATAAAGATTGGAGTGGAGAAATCTAAGTATATTGTTATAAGTTTCTTATACATGAAGTAGTATAATATTACTTGAAGATAGACTGTGATGAGTTAATGGTGCCTAAACTCTACACTAAATTAATTGGGAAACTATTGAGATCATAGATTTAAGTCTGACCATATAAATAATTATATTAAATATAAATGGGCTAAATACTCCAATTAAAAGGCTGAGATTGCCACATTGAATTAAAAGCAAAACATAATTATATATTGTCTTCAGAAATTACATTTTAAAAATAAAAACACATTTGCTTCAAAGTAAAAGGATACAAGGTGGTGTTCCATGTAGACATTAGTTATAATAAAGCTGAAATACTTTAATTATCAAAGTATGTTTCAGAGAAAAAAATATTAACAGGGATAAAGAAGTTAATTTTTTAATAATGAAAAAGACAGTTCTTATGTGAAACAAAAACTGATACGAAACTGTAAGGAAAAATAAATTCAAATTTTATCTATAGTCAGACTTTTAATACTTCTTTCTATAGTAAAACAACAAGTAGATAGAAAATCAGAAAGTATGTACTAGACTTGAACAACACTATTGATTAACTTGACCTATTTGACGTGCATAGAATGTTATGCTACATAGGTAGAATGCACATTCTTTCCAAGTGTATACATTTACCAAGGTAGACAACATTCTGGGCCATAAAATAAAGCTTGAGAAATTTAAAAGGTTTAAGCAATACAAAGTATGTTCTCTGATTACTGTGGAATTAACTTAAAAACTAACAACAGAAAGTTATCTGGAAAATCTCCTATAGTTGGAAATCATTTCTAAAGGAATATGTAAAAACCAAAAAAAAAAAAAAAGACATTAAAAAATGTTTTCAACTGAATGAAAATGAAAGAACATTTTAGAATTTGTGGGATGCTACTAAAGCAGCACTTAGAAAAGAAGAAAGGTTTCAGTTAATGACCTCAGCTTCTACTTTAAAAAACTAGAGAAAAAGAGCAAGTTAATTCCAAAGTAAGCAGAAGAAAGAAATAATTAAAAACTAAAGCACAAATCAATAAAATAAAATAAAAAATTATAGAGAAAAATCACTGAAAGCAAAAGCTGATTCTTTGCAAAGATCAATAAAATTGATAAACCTCTAGCTAGAGTGATCAAGAATAAAAGAAGATGGGGCAGCACCTGTGGCTCAGAGGAATAGGGCGTTGGCCCCATATACCGGAGGTGGTAGGTTCAAACCCAGCCCCAGGCAAAAAGTGTAAAAAAAAAAAAAAAACAGAATAAAAGAAGATGCACATTTCCCATATCAGAAAATACAGGTAATTATATTGCAGATTCCACAGATTTTAAAATAATTAAAGAAGTATTATGAACAAATTTATGCCTTTAAATTTGACAACTAAGATAAAATGGATAACTTTTACAAATGACACAAATTACCAAACTTTAGTCAAGAAGATGAACCTGAGTGGCACTATTTCTGTTACAGAAATTTAATTTGTAGCTAAAAACTTTTTCAAACAAGGTGGCACCTCTGACTCAAAGGAGTAGGGCACTGGCCCCATATGCTGGTGTTGGCAGGTTTAATCCCAGCCCTGGCCAAAAAAAAAAAAAAAAAAAACAACACCTTTTTCAAATAGACAATTCTTGTCCTAAATGACTTCACTGGTGACTTATTTTAAACATTTAAGTAAAAATTATTACAAATTCTATATAGACTCTTCTGGAAAATTTATGAGAAGGGGATATCACCTAATTTGTGAAACAGACAAGTTTGATAACAATACCAGGCAAAGTCATTGAAAAAAAGAATACAGCAGAGCATCATTGCACGTGAAAATACATGCAAAAATTTTCTGGGGGGAAAAAAAAATCTCACAGTATATAAAAATAATATTATGACCAAATAGGGTTAATTCTAGGAATACAGAATTGGTTTAAATTTCAAAATCACTTAATGGAATTTGCCATATGTACACATACACTAAAGAAGAAAAAAAAACTATTATCTGAATAGATGCAGAAAAAACATTTGACAAAATTCAACAGGCATTACTAATAAACTCTCTGTGAACTCAAAATAAAAGGGAACCTCTCATATTCTAAGGTGCATTTATGAGTAATCCAAACCCTAAGTGGCATTTATGACCAATCTACAGATAACATTATATTTAATGGTGAAAGACTAAACATTATCACCATTTGAGCAAATGGAACTTTTGTATACTTCTGGTGAAATGTAAAATGGTTCGACCACTTTAGAAAACACATGGCTGGGGGCGGAGGCAAGATGGCTGACTGAAGCCAGCTTTCCACAAAGGCTCCCATCCAGAAAGAGTGTTAAAGGACAGAAGTTTAGCAAGTAAGCTGATGGTTTGGAGCTGAGCCAAGAGAGAATAATGCATCACAACCCTGCTGAGGCAAGCTGCAACCCCAAGGATACAAACAATAGGTACAATATCCATTGCCAAGCAGAGGGGAGTCCCCTCCCCCATGAGAACAGCTCACAGTATACTTTTTACAAACAAGTGAGCAGAGTTCATATCTCCTCATATTTTATCTCAGTAGAGGGACCCTCTAAAAACCAGAACTTCTTCCCCTACTAGGGTGCCATGGCACTCTCCTGCCAGGCATAAAACTGTATATATTCTCTACCTACAATTCTGAACTCCCAGCAGTCCCCTCCACTCACCCCAAGGTCTGGAAGCCTGTTCCCCATGGAGTCCAGATTCTTGGGCATTTTCTTGAGAGGTGTGGACAGGGCATGGGCTGTTGCAGGTCTGTGCTGATTCTGTGGCATGGGGGTAAGGAGAACATGGTGGTCTGAAGGAACCATACCTCAGTGCTGAGCAGCAGCTGCAGCAGTGGGAACGATAGGGCTCACACCCCTGAGGATATTTTGGAGAGACACTCCCTGTCTCTCTGCACAACCAGAGAAAACCTGACATCTTCTCTGGTGGCAAACACTGGTGGAATAGATCTGGGATGGTAACACAGGCCCAATGAGCAAAAGGTATGCCTGAGGCAGTACCCGCCAGGATGGGGCATGGTGGGGATGGAGAATAGAAGACGTCCAAGCAGAACCAGCATACTCCCAGGGTGGGGCTGAGCCAGGACTGCTTTAGTGAGCCTAAGAAGCACCCAGCCTTCAGGGGATCATAGCTGAGACAAAGGCAGGCGGGCAGAGGCTGGAACTCAGAGCCAAGTGTGAGCTCTAACCACATCTGCCCCAACACAGACTGCAGCAGATACAGACACAATAGCTCCAGGCAGCAGCACAGACTACGCTGTGAACTCAAACAGTACCTGGTCCACAGGGAAATATAGCCAGGACAGAATCATGAATTCTGCGAAAATATAAGCGTCTGCAACATCAATCAGGGGTGGAGCTGGAACTGAGTGAACCACCCCAGCTTCCGTTAACCACCTGAGGTTGTCAGGCCTCAGCCCCCACCCGCCAGATGGTGGCAGAGTGTGGAGGCTTGGCCAAGGAGACATAGATCTCCCTTTAACTCAGGCAGGCTAAAACCCCTAGAGCAGGCATCTCAAACTGCGGCCCATGGGCCACATGTGGCTTGCCTAGGACATTTATCTGGCCCACCAGGTGTTTTTGCTGCTGCTGTCTGTCCTGGGTAGCAGCCAGCTCATCCCAGGGCCCGCAGTCTGGCCCTCCAATGGTCTGAGGGACAGTGAATTGGCCCCCTGTTTAAAAAGTTTAAGGACCCCTGCCATCTGCTCATTGGAGGGAACTGGGTCACAGCCTTGCGAAATTACCAGTGACTGGGTGTGACACAGGTGCAAGGTGGGGAAGGAGACATCAACCTTCCCAGACTAATTCACCTGCTGGGGAGGTCCTTCTGACTCCAAGGAGCACGAGAATGAGTCATACTTGAGCTGCCAGCAGACTTCTGCTATCCAGTTGCCAGAGACCTTTTAAACTCTCCCACCTGAGACCAGTGCTGACTGGGACAATTGATTTGGATCTCTCGGACTGGACCAATCACCCGAGGACTATCCAAAGTGGTACCCTGGGTGTGTGGTTGTGGGAAGGTTTGATTTTCCTTTTCCAATTGTTGCCCATGGTGGGTGGGGAGGCTGCTATTTCTCCACAGCTGAGACATCAACCCAGAGTAACTGATTCACAAGGGTAGGACAGAGAGCAACTAAAAACAAGACAGAGCCACTTAGCCCCACCACACCAAGTGGTGTGGATCTGGAGAAAAGGGAACACTTCTGCATTGCTGGTGGGAATGCAAATTAATACATTCCTTTTGGAAAGATGTCTGGAGAACACTTAGAGATCTAAAAATAGACCTGCCATTCGATCCTTCAATTCCTCTACTAGGTATATATCCAGAAGACCAAAAATCACTTTATAACAAAGATATTTGTACCAGAATGTTTATTGCAGCCCAATTCATAATTGCTAAGTCATGGAAGAAGCCCACATGCCCATTGACCCATGAATGTATTAATAATTGTGGTATGTGTACACCATGGAATATTATGCAGCCTTAAAAAAGATGGAGACTACCTCTTTTATGTTTAAATGGATGGAGCTGGAACAGCCAAGTATCTCAAGAATGAAAGAAAAAAGTATCCAA
>CAUYQV010062550.1:0-60261 GCA_963574575.1 Galagoides demidoff
AATAAAAAGTTTATTTAAAAAAAAAATGTGTGGCTTGATGCCTGTGGCTCAAGCGGCTAAGGTGCCAGCCACATATACCCAAGGTGGCGGGTTCGAATCCCCAGCCTAGGCCCGCCAAACAACAATGATGGCTGCAACCAAAAAAAAAAAAAAAATGGCTGGGTGTTGTGGTGGGTGCCTGTAGTCCCAGCTACTTGGGAGGCTGAGGCAGGAGACTCACTTGAGCCCAGGAGTTGGAGGTTGCTGTGAGCTGTGATGCCATGGCACTCTACCCAGGGGGATAGCTTGAGGCTCCGTCTCAAAAAAATAAAAATAAAAAAAATAAAAAATAAATAAAAAAAATATGTGGTAGGTTGTATGCTTTGGTCGGGGAGGATTGGAGAGGAAGAAAATGAAGAGACAGGAAACCACATTTTCTGTGTGAGAAGTACTTTCAAAAGTTAACCTGGGTAAAGCTTGACCTCTGAATAATAAGTTGAAGGTGGAGCTGAAATCGGAGGTGAGCCGTGCTTACTAATCGAAAAGACTCCAGTTTCTTAAATTAGCGTTTTGATTCCAAGTAAACTTTGATCCCCATATTGTAGATTTAACTTTCTCTAAAATATTTTGTCATTGTTTTACCCCTTTCCCCTAATCTGTTTATATGAAAATTGTTTCAAAGAATAGATTCATTAAGTCAAAAGACAAAAACCAAAACTAAGCATCTTAACAAATGGTTTTATCCCCCAGAAATAGATAAGGTTGTAACCATTAGTAAGACAAGGCTCCTTGTCTTACTGAGTGGGAATCACATGTACGGTTTTAAGTAGCATTAACCTTATAGGAAACATTGAAGATTTGCTCTCAGACTGCATTCTTTAGAAACAATCGATGTTGGTCTGGAAGGAAAGAAGACCTTTTACCCGTATGTAAAGCAAATGGTGAATTATAGAGAATGACAGCTTGATTTTTATAAATGGAATTATGGGTTCTGAGGGCATCTATTTCCTTCTGATTATAATCATTTCTGATTAATGATCTATGTCTTGTGTCCTCTATGTGATTATGTGTACAACAGAGCAAAAAGGAAGGTTGTGAGGGACGTTCCTAACAACTGTAATCAATGTAACTTTATTCTTTGTAGCCTCAATCGATCCCCAACAATAAAAGAAAAAAGAAAAGGAAGGTTGCATCTGTGTTTCACTGTGTGCAAATTCTGATTTCCCCAGCCACAGAGCGGTCTAGACAAAACTGAAGTAGGCAAAGCTCAGCTTGGAGACCCTCATTCTCTTTGCTGCTTTCATTGCTGGATGAATGCAGACTCTATCCCCTATAAGGTCAATGCTATTTATAAAAATTAATTAACAGTTATACACAGAGAAAACATTCCCTACACATTTGAAACCATGTCTCACCATCAGTCCCAACTCTGAGTAAACTAGTACGGTTTAAAGTATCTTGCCTGGTCACAGTGGCTACTTTGGGAGTTCCGAGGGTCACAGTTGCATTGCTGACATCCTCTCCCAGGGACCAGATTCCAGTATCCGTCAGCACAATGGTCACAGCCCAGTCCTGTAACATGTGGCAGACAAGGACATTCACCAGTGACAGGGTCACAGGGGCAGGCTCTGCCACCAGGGGGACACGCAGCTGGATTCACACCAGAAGGATGGCAGGAGCACCCTAGGATGATAAAGTGGCCGTTAGAGGTGCATTCCACCATAACACTGGCGTTGAACAAACCATACCAATGGCTTTGTTGACCTGGATGTACCATTTCTCCAAAGGGCTCCAGGAAGAAACGCTGTATGATAATATAGAATTTATCAAAGAATTAACGTAGGCTGAACCTATTCAATAGTTTCTATCTCCCCAAGTGGCAGGTTCATATGGTTCAACCTATTGCATGCCAAAAACTCGCAGTTAGGATGACTAAAAGTCTCATATTTCCTTCGTGCCACTCACCAAAATTCCATTTATTTAAATTATTGGAAAATAATGGTTTATTAAGTTGACTTGGGTAAACTGAAACAGTTAAAATATCTTCTGAAAATGAGCAGTTTATCCCCCCTGTTTCTTTATCATAGAATCAAACCTTTGTCTTCTACAATATCTCTGATCCTCATACTTATACATTAAAGTCACTTGATAACCTATCACAATGCAGATTCCTGGGGGGCTTCACTCCCAGAGATTCAGAGGGTCTGAAATACAGCCCAGGAACCAACGTGTTAGTTCCCCCACCTCAGAACCCCCAGATGTTCTGCATGGGTGTGCTGTGGACCACGCTCTGAGAAACAGTGCTTTCAGGTGATAAAGGCAACAGTCACAAAAGGCAAACTGATCACATCAGTGAGGGCACTGTAGCAGCATCTGAGAATACAGCTGTAGCGTTGCCCCAATTTTTGCTGAGGAGTTCAGTGCAACAGCCCAGTCACCCAGTGGGTGTGGCTTTTGCTGGCTGGGGCCGTCCTAACTGAACTGAGCACGGGTGAGCTGACACCACTCTTACAAGACAGACACATGTCCCCCTGGGGAGCTTTGCACACTTACTTCTGCAGGTCTGATTGAGGGCTGATCCAAAGTAACCTGGTTTGCAGAGCTGGCAGTTTGGGCCCTGAGTGTTATGCAGACATCGAAGGCACTCCCCTGTTACTGGGCTGCAGGACTCTGGATCGGTCACATCTATGTTGTTGTTGCAGGCACATGGCTGGCAAGGTGCTCCTGAAAGTTTTGGATTTCTATAGAAGCCAGCAGAGCATTCCTTACACTGAATACCTAAAAGAAGTGGGGATAAGAAGGAAATGAGTGTTGTGAATTGGGCTGCAATAAACATTCTGGTGCAAATGTTTTTGTTGTAAAAATTTTTTTGTTCATCTGGATAGATACCTAGCAATGATATTGCAGAATCAAATAGCTAAATGCCCATCTACTCATGAATGGATAAACAAATTGTGGTAGATGTATACCATGGAATACTATGCAGCCAGGAAAAGAGGGACACTTTACATCTTTTATGTTTACCTGGATGGATCTGGAACATAGTTTCCTTAGTAAAGTATCTCAAGAATGGAAAAAAAGCATCCAATGTACTCAATACTATTATGAAACCAATATATAAACACCCATTCCTATGAATGAATGATAAAATACAAAGATAGTCCAGAAAGAAAGAGGGGAGAAGAGGGAGAGGGAAGGGGAGGGGGGAGAACAAGTGGAGGGAGGGTATTTGGCGGGATCTCCCCTACACAGTGCAAGGGTACCTTTCAAAATAACTCAGAGTATATTATAAATGTTGTACCGCACAAAAAAGTGAGGTGATGGTTATGCTAATTAGTTCTGCATTGTATATCAAATCACATGGTACCCCATAAACATATACAGTTATGATTTCATAAAAATTAAGTAAAAACAAGAAGGAAATGGGGTAAAGTCTGAATGTTGAGGGGGCGGAAATTGATGTAAATAGAGAATTACTGAGCTTGTCTAAGAACAGTGAGAAGTCACATACTTGGGGTGAAGAAGGAAATTGTTCTATATTAAAACATTCATTTTCATGTAATATAGATTCAGAGAATAAAACAATTCAGAGCTAAAAAAACCCTATAGCAAAGGATGGATTCTAATCTTTCTTCAAAACTTATAAAACTGTGGAGACAGGATTTCTAGGTCCTAATGTCCTTACCCTGGTGTGCCCTAGAGCCCAGAGCTAATCTCAGCCCCAGCTCACCCTAAATAGCATTGCAACTCCCACTTGATCCTAGGGCTGAAGGTAAAATAAAGGTAAATTAAAGCAGCCTTGAAAGGAAAGTCCCAAGAGCAGTGTCAATGTTGCCTGAGGCACGTGTCCAGAGGGAAAGCAGAGCTAGAGCAGTTCTCTGGACGTTTGCTTCTGCCGGGTGTTTCTGCAAGAAAGATGAGGAAGCCATCTTTCTCTCCAGCAAGTTTCCCTTCCTACAGGTGGTAACGACCCAGCTTGTGAGTCCCTCTCTAAGTATCTGTTCATCCACTTGGAAATGCTCGTGTAGCACAAACGTGGTCTCAGTTTTGTTTGTTTGAGGCAGAGTCTCACTTTGTTGCCCTCAGTGCCGTGGCATCACAGCTCATAGCAACCTCAAACTCTTGGGCTCAAGCCATCCTCTTGCTTCAGCCTCATGAGTAGCTGGGACTATAGGCACCCGCCTCGATGCCCAGCTAGATTTTCTACTTTTTTTAGTAGAGACAAGGTCTCACTCTTGTTCAGGCTGATCTCCAACTTCTGAGCTCAGGCAATCCTCCTGCCTCAGCCTCCCAGAGGATGGTCTCAGTTTTTAATTTTTAAAAATTGACTAAGCAAGTCAAACTGTACATGAAGAGGCAACTATAAGGGAAGAGGCGAGAATTAGCCAGAGCCATCCATAACCTGAGATGTAACAAATAAGGAGAAAATTAGTCATATGATTTCTTATCATGATGGAAATTATCACTGAAGAAAATAATAGTGCCATATATTCTATGTATGATTAAATCAAATAGACTTCATAAGTTTTTTTCTTATTTGCATTGTACATTCACACTCATGCTTAAACCCTCTGAAATAAAATTTTAGATGAGCAACAGATAGAAATCTTGAAACCCATGCAATGTCTATACACTGCCCAAATCAGTGCTTTAGGTTTAATTTTTAATCTGAAAAAAGTAATTATATCTGTGAAAGAGTAATGAAATTGATTGCTTAGAATTATCCAAAGAAAGCATTTGACTACCTAAATTTCTAATTCTTAAATTGCTTTACATTAATTTATTTAAAACAAAATTATAAGAGACAACTGTGAATACGTTATAAGCATATATGACATATATGCTATGTGATTACACAATATCTTACTCCACATGTGATTTTTTTTTAATTTTTTTTGAGACAGAGCCTCAAGCTGTCACCCTGGGTAGAGTGCCGTGGCATCACAATTCACAGCAGCCTCCAACTCCTGGGCTCAAGCGAGTCTCCTGCCACAACGCTCGGCCATTTTTTGGTTGCAGCCATCATTGTTGTTTGGCGGGTCCAGCCTGGATTTGAACCTGCCACCTTAGGTGTATGTGGCTGGCGTCTTAGCCACTTGAGCCACAGGTGCCAAGCCACACATGTGATATTTTAATTTTAAATAAATTAATTTGACTTGATTTCATTTGGTCCGTTTTCTAGAATGTTATTTTTAAAAAGGTATACTCAGTAGGGTTTTTAATTGTCATTGGTTTTTGAATCCTTCAAATTCTTTGTTCAGCAACTTAGTAAATTATGTCCTCTTGCCATTTTTGTACCACTCATTTGTCCAGGGCAGATAAATTGTGAACATGTGATCATTTTTCAGATTGCAGGGTGGGATAGAAGAAAAAAAAACACCCATCATGAACCATGCTGCATACCGAGGTAACCTTGAAGACAATTGCAGATTACATCTGAGCTCCAGGGATTCTGATAACAGGAATGGGCAAAATACTGATTGCTTGAGGGGACATCTGGACACAGGCAAGGACGACAGGGCTGTCCTGAAGAAGGATTTCCATAGTAACCATCGATGCACCTGTCAAGGCAATTTCCTTTTACCAAAATGTTGCCAGGAAAAGCTCCCATGTTAGCCAATGCGGATTTGCTAGGCTTTAGAACAGAGCAACTCCAAAAACTCAGTATTTTAGAAGGTGCTCATTTGCTCTGTAAAATGACTTTTTATTTTAGATTGAAAGTCTCAAGGTATAGTCATTAAACTCAACATAATAGCACTTGATTTACGTGCCATATTTAAGGAACATAAAAAGCAATGCGCCAGGTGAATGTGTATTATTGATTTAATCTAACATTTTCTGGCTCATAAGATGATTTTAAAAGGCAATGGAACAATGATCTCCCCACCCATAGCAGTCCTTCTATACGTGAGTCTCTACTTAATGGGCCTCCATTGTGAGATCAGAACAAAATTTAACAGCCTAAATATTAGTGTTCACATGAATTCCTTACCTTTCACAGTTTCTTCCAGTTGTAAAGCCTCCACAGTTGAAGCATGATCCTGTCTCTGGATCACAAAGTTCAGCAAACCCATTACAAGGGCAAAGGTGGCAGTTGGGAAATCCAAAGTAGCCTGCCAGGCACCGATCACAGCGGCGGCCTGCTACCTCTCTGTAGCAGGGGCACTGTCCTGTTATCTGGTCACATACTGTGTTCTTTGATCCCTGAGGGTGGCAGTGACATGCTGCATAAGGCAAAGAGAGGTATGTTGGAGTGGTGTGGTACAAGGGAAGTCACAGTTCTGATTTTGTGTCCTTGTCCTGGTGAATACAGTGAGCTTGTGAAGGGCTTAGAACAGAGCCCAGCATGTGAGTAAGTGTTAGTTAAATAACAATGGATTGAGTCATTCCATCTGCAGAGGTTCTCAGCCTGTGGGTCGTGACCCCTTTGTAACAATGAAAATACATCCTGCATATCAGATATTTACATTATGATTCATAACAGTAGCAAAATTACAGTTATGAAGTAGCAATGAAAATAGTTTTATGGTTGGGGGTCACCACAACATGAGGAACTGTATTAAAGGGTCACTGCATTAGGAGGCATTAGGAAGGCTGAGAACCACTGAGCTAGAGCATGCTGTGAACAATTGGGAAGTCATATGGAGAAACACTTAGAGATCTAAATATAGAACTGCCATTTGATCCTATTTGCTGGTTTTAATGACCTCATTCACTTCTTCTCATTTTGAATTCATCACTAATTATTTTCATCCTAAAATAATGGTTTATAGTATTAGTTCTGAAACCAAACTCATGAATTTGACTTTCTGTTTTCTTATTTACTGCTACTCTATGTTAATTCATTTCACTTTTTACTGCCTTAAGGTTTTCATTTTCTTTTAAATGAGGATAATAATAGAAAGTACTTAGCAAATAATGAGATATGGATGACTAGACATAATTTGCCAAGCACTGAGTACCATGCCCACACATCGTAAGGACTCAAAACGTATTGGCTGTTAGTATCATCACATGGGCATATAAAGTCTAGACATTAAACCAATGCTTCCACCTCTGTTCCTCATTCCATCCATCCTTGGTACCAGAAAGACATTGTGTCTGCACTTGACCCACTTTTCTCCTCTTTCTTTCTTTCTTTTTTTTTTTTTTTGGCCGGGGCCGGGTTTGAACCCCTCTGGCATATGAGACAGGCACCCTACTCCTTTGAGCCACAGGTGCTGCCCCTTTTCCTCCTCTTTTCTTCAGCATCTTCTATTTCCAAAGCTTACCATGCTCCATCTTTAAATTCCCTGAGGCTGAAAGTAATACTATTCACCATTAAAAAACAAATTCTGAGTCTTCTCAATTCTCATTAATAAACGACACTTCAGACAGACAAAAAGAATTGATGTGCACTAAGAAATTTCTCCACCCTCTCTATTTTCACTCTTCCTGATGCTTCAGACTATCCTAGATAAATAGTCTTTTGTAAACAGTGATTCTGGGATAACACATATGCCTAGTGTGTACACATATTTAACTTACTTAACTTCTTTGATTCTGTAACTTCTCTGCTTCCTCTGACCCCTAACCATGGCTTCTCCCTTAATCTTCTTCTTTTATTTTTTCCTTATTCTTTGTCTCGGAACACTCATCCATCTTCTTGGATTTTCAATAACCTTTCTGTAGGTGACTCTCAAATTTCCATCATGGGGCCTGATCTCTGATGCAGGTGGTAGAGCACTCCGATTTTTCACTGGATGGTTCATCTCAAATATTAAAAATTAAAAAAAAATCCACTCCAAGTACAGAACATTTTCACCGCACATTAGCCCTTCATCCGAATGGCCCTCCCTCTGTCCATGGTGCTTCCATCGTCCTGGCCCCTTAGATTTGAAATGGTAAAGTCATCTTCAACTCCTTCATTCCTTCGTTCTCTGTATACAGCACACGGCTAAGAACTCTGCATTTTTAGCTGCAATGATTATTTTATTCTTCACCTCTTTCCTGTCATCTCTGACATAAACATAAACACGAGCCTCATCATTTCACCCACAATTCACTGACTATTACAGTGATTTAGCTTTTCCAGAACTTCCGTCATTTCCTCCCTCATCATCTTTTCAAGTTTATAACACCCAAATTAATTACCATGACATGTATTTTGATCTTGTCAGCTTTTTCCTAAAAGTATGACTTTTTATCAGTGTTACTACATGAAGCGTAAACTCCGGTCTCTGGTTTTCAGATTTCTCCTTGCCTAAAAAAGCCCCGCCTGTCGATGTTCCCGCCCTGCTTCTTGCATCACCTCTGTTCTATTCAGGTCTTCGCTGCTCCTCAAAAACATGCTGCCTTTCCTTTCCTTGTGTTTGGTATTGCTATTTGAGGATGTGTCTTTCCCTCCATCAGTACAGACCCTCCCGTCTATCTCAGAGTCCCTTCATCCAGGTCACGCTACACTAATAAACACCCCCCAGTTCTAAGTCCAGATATTTATTTCTCACTCATTCTGTGTTAATCCTAACTGTGGCCCTCTCTTCACAATCTCCGTTCTGCTGCCCAAACTGATAAAGTGGTTTCCCCAAGAACATTGACACTGGGGTTATTTTTGTTTGTTTTCTGTTGTTTGTTTTTTAATGGAGGGAGGCAATGTGACTGAGGTTGTTCATGCTTTTTCTTAGAATTGGTACATTTCACATCTGTTCACATTTCACTAGACAAAGCAAGTCCCATGGAGAAGCCCAGGAAGATCCTGATGGGGAGAATCTGTCCTTAGTGGAAAGCACAGCAAAGCCATGGCTAAACCTGATGTCAACAGAACCGGACGACATCCAATACTCCCATAAAGGAGAGCATCGAATATTTTGGAAATTAACAAAGTCTACTGCAGTTGAGTCTCTTTGTCACAAATAAGTCCTCTACTCCTTTCTACTCACACAATATACTGCGTCCCTCTTCAAGGGAGACAACCCAGCACATGGTAACAAAACTCAAGGACTCTACATCAGATTGGGATATGACTGCTCTTGCTTTAATAAATTATTAGCTTTAAACATACACACACATACTGTATGATGTCCACCATATGCCCAACAGTCAATGGTAGTGTGGGAACAGGAGAGTATCAGTAAATACTCACATTTGGGAAGGAGAAGACCAGGCAGCAGCTACAGGTGATTGTTAGACCTTGCCAGGGGTGTGATGGGGTGTGCTGCCCAGGAGGTGGAGTGTTCCTGATGACACCTGGGTCTATACCTTCAAAGTAGCCCCTGGTACACTTTTCTTCCCTGTATTTTTGGGGGCACAATGATGAATTCATGGAGCACTAAAAAGGTGTCACCAAGGTTTATACATTTTGTCTCAGACATTCTAATATCATTTCAAGCACGTTAATACTGTTTTCACAAATAACTCTATCTGTAGAGGGACCAGAATTTGATTGAACCCTCCTAAGGATAAGTTGGTCCACCAAATGAGGTTTCAGAAACACATTTATAAGAATAATGCAACAAAGGGTACAGGGCTGCTGTGATAGGTTGAAATTCAATTTCTTAAGGGAAGCTATAGCCATGTTGGTATTTCTTTCAATTTCACACATCTCTTAGGAAATAGTTTAGTAGGCCTTGGTTTTGTTTGTATTTTCATTATGGAGACATCATTGGTAGAGGGAAGTCTTTGGAGCATCTGTGAAACGTCAACAGACATTGTCCGAGTGCCTGTCTTGCTCTCAGCCTATGAAGTGTGACTCTTCAAATGAAAATATCTTTATTCAGCACTCCATCTTAGAGCAAGCAAAAAACACTCTGCCCTTCACTGTTCCCACAGGGTCAGGAAACTTCCCGAGGTGGTTCATGATCAACTGTTTGGAGTCCGTCACAGTAAAGAAAATTTCGCTGTGAATAGGAAGGTCAGACATAGAAGAGAAGAGATGTAACAAGTCTGCTTTGAAGTTTCCTTGTCTCTCTATTCACTTATGTGGATATAGAAAAGAAAAAAATACCATAAAAGGAAAAGTAATTATCTTTTATTGTGTAGGTGAGACCAGTTATGAGACCCTCAAGAATATCCCCAAAAAGTGCTTCCTGCTGTTTATGCAGCACAGGAAGATATCTCCCCACACAATCCGGAGAGATAGTGAGGCAGATCACATAACCCTTCTGTAATTCAGGTTCTCATTCAAAATGGGAATAATAATTTCAGTATATACCTAGTAGTGTTACTAGACAGATTAAATGAGTGATCCAATAGCATCCACGACTGGCACAATCTAATTCAATACAGTTATACAGCCTGTGAATCTGAACTTGCTCTTTTTCTTCATTCTAAATCAGAATCTTTATAATATTTTGTATTTCCCACCACTTTGTTATCTCTGAATGAGATATTCTAATAAATCGTATTCTGTTAGTTGCATTGTGATACCCTCCACATTCGGCTTATTTCTACTGTTTAGGAGATAGTGTGTACCTTTTCTAATTGAGCATCTTGTCTGGGTGAGGAGTAGGAATGAGAACGTTACTAAGCTTGTCTATATTTGGAAAGTTTTGATATGTGAATATTGGGAGAAAACATATGAACTTTAAATATCATGAGATGCCAAGCAGTTTGGGAGGCTTGCAGATTCAGATTGTAAATTAATTGCTGGTACTTTAGCTAATTAAAATATCAGCATTTCCCAAAGGTCGAACATTAAAATCTGGATTTTGGTTAAGGACTCCAGGTATTTTTAGAAGGTGATATTAATAATGGCTAACATTTGTTGAAGGTTTACTATATGTCAGGCGTAATTCTTAGCATGTTACATGTAATAACTCATTTAATCTGTCTAATAACACTACTAGGTATATACTGAAATTATTATTCCCATTTTGAATGAGAACCTGAATTACAGAAGGGTTATGTGATCTGCCCAGGTTATTCAGCCAGGATCCAATCCAAGCACTCTGTCTTATATCCAGTGTTTTTGTCCACTGTGCAAAATGGCTTTCCAAGAGATGCTAATTATTTTAGAAATAGGAGCAGAGTAACTTCCAGGAGACTAGATATAATATTGCAATGGTGGGCTAAGTTCAGTGTTGTCTTCTTAATGAAGATGTTGTTCTCTAAGTCATACCTGAATGCAGGGCCAGTCTTAGAGGCTCCAATGTTCATGAAATACCATATATAAAATGTTCTGGAGGTCCGTTATCCAGACTGTGCTCTCTGTGTGTCCCCAGGTACCTGAGAATTAAAGGAAAAATTAAGGAAAACAATTACTTTAAAATTAGATGAATTAGCATTTTATTTGTTTGAATAGCATCAGATGAAAAATGTGGGTTTAAAATTCTATGTGTGTGTATGTGTGTGTTTGCATAAATATATGGGGGAAACCCAGCAAAGTAAATTAATACTGTAAATAAATTCTAATGAGGCTGTTTAGCGTATAGAAAAGTAATACAAATATAGGAAGTAGAGGTCCTTATATTAGTCACAGATTGGTTAAAATCTCATTTCTGACCCTCCAAAGAAGATTACTAGTCATAATACTTGATCCCTTAGTAAATATCTGTCCCTGCCTGTCCCTTCCTGTTCATTCTCTGGTTGGTTAGCAGCTTCCCACTGACTTCCCCTTCTATGTGTCTCTGAAATAGACGTCTGCTCTAATTCTGGCTACAACTCCATCCCTTAGCTTCTTAGCTATTAGTACATACTTTGTTGTCAGATTTTACTTCTCTAGATCCTCCTATCTTCTCTAAAAAATTTTTAGGAACACAGAATGATATGATGCCTCTTAGCAATTTTCACATCAAGTTACACATAGAAAAAAAAAAAAACATTTGTATATGCTGGTCTTATTTGATGAGACAGCTCATGTCAGAGGCAATAAGCCAGAGATTTGGCTGCCCCAGGGCCTTGCCTTGATGACCTTGGGCTAAAAGAATCATTATTACTTGTTTTTGCCCTTATACAGAAGTCCTGATGTAGGGGCAATAATACATTAGTTGAGGCCAGATAAATCAGGGTTTTCATTTTGACTTTGCTCTCCCATAGCTCTGTGATCTTGATAAAAGGCCACTCTCCTCTTTCTAAGCTATAAAATAGGCATAAAAATACCCAAAGGGTAAGGAATACTTTTTAACCTTCTCCCATTAGTCCCACACCTACTTATTCCTTTTCCAATTAATTTCCAGGAGAGAAGTTGGCAATTCAGGGGGTGAGAGTGCTAAGATGCTCGTCAAGCCGTATTAATATAAAGTCAGAAGCGTGAACACACACTCCACCTCCCACTCTGTCCTTTTTGTGAAGTCTGGTTGTGACTTTGCAAGCTGTGGATGGGAGGAAGATGCAGACAAACCAGACGTTCCCTCACTTTAAAGATACGCCTGAAAAAATTGTATATAATTTGTTGAGATTTTTTGTTTGAATAACTGCTATTTTGCTTACGTGGTTTAAGTCGCAGGAGAGTAAAGAAAACTAATGGAATTTAACTTCTGTTCTCGATGAGCTTGGGACTTATCCAAGAGAGGACAGAAAAATAGAACAATAATTGGAATAAAATTTTAGAAGCACTGGGATCTTAGAGTGAACATGGAACCAGGTTGGCAATCCGAGAAAGTTCTTTTCAGGCAGGAGTAGCTATAGCATCAACACGGGTGGCCTCGTGTGTGCTTTCAATTGCTTCATCCCCCTATTTATGTTTGCATACTTCTCCAGGGAAAAGAATATTTCTGCTGCTCCTTGCAGAATTTTGAAGTGACAAGATCCGGTGGGGCTGTCCCCGTGTCCTTCAGCTCAATGCCTCCAGCATAAATCCGTACAGTACTCTCTTGGTACAATATCTCATTTGACGTGGGGCTTTTCTCCAAGGTTTCCTATTATCCTTAGGCTATACCTTGGGAAGTGAGGAACATTTTAGTTCCAGATTCTTCAGTTTTGTTTAGAATTCTAAGGTGTGCCCACGGGAGGCAAAAAGGATACACCATATCAGAGTCAAACCCTGGTGACTTTCTCTCTCCTCTGTGTTTCTGATTCAAATCTCAAGTAGCCCAGGTAGCATCATATTGTCTCTTTGTTAGTCACTGCTTGTGTGACACTGGCATACACTCACACCTAAAATGTTCCTAAAGGGCCAGTGCCGGACAAGCAAAACAAGGTTTTATCAGCTACAACTCACACTACTTTCTATTCTAAAAGTCTAACTCTCACAAATCAAAATGGTGCTTTTCAAATCTCATCCAAATACAGAAGATAAATTTAGGAGATACTCTTGGTTGATATTCAAATGTATTTTCTCAAAAACAATATATATGTATACGTGTACAAAACAATATCATTCATTACTGATTCCCAGGAAGATCAACCCACGCTGAGCTTGATAGGTAAGCTTCTAAGAACTAGTGGGAAAATTAGAATCAGTGATTTTATAGAAATTAAATTAACTTTCAAGGAGATCGTGTTAAGCAAGAAGGACAAAGAAAAGGCCAAAGACATCAACAGTTTATTGAAAAAGAAATGCAAAAAGTCAATGACCATATGAAAGAATATCCACATTCAGTAATGATGAAAGGGTTGTAAGTGAAAACAACATCCACCATTCCTTATCTTTACCCTGTTAACATGTATTTTAAAGCATGAGATTATTCAAAGTTATCCAGGTGTCATAAGAAGAATATAGGAATACAAGTATTTGAGAAAGTTACCTACATGAAATATGTCCAGCCTTAAAAATGTATATGTCCTTTAACCTAATATTTCCATTTTTAAATAGTTGTAAGAATGCTTAAAAAAGAGTTTCTCCATGAAAACAATGATTATTGTGGTTTCACAAAAACCCCTGGAGAAAAATTATAATTCGGTAGAAAAACGAATTGTTTACATACAGGTATATTAACTTCTATAATGTGCAACTATTTAGTGTATTATATAATGCATAATGTATGTAAGTATAATATATAATGTTTATTATATATGTCATATATGTGTGTGTGTGTATATATATATTTTGAGACAGAGTCTCATTTTGTCACCCTTGGTAGAGTGTCATGGTGTCATAGTTCACAGAAACCTCAAGCTGTTGGACTCAAACAATTCTCTTGCCTCAGCCTCCCAAGTAGCTGGGACTATAGGTGCCTACCACAACACTGTACTATTTTTTAGAGTCAGGGTCTCGCTCTTGCTCAAGCTGGTTTTGAACTCCTGAGCTCAGGGAAACCACACACCTCGGCCTCCCAGAGTGCTGGGATTTCTGGCCTGAGCCCACTCTCGGCCAATGTCATATATCCTTAGATAAATATTACATCACATATATAGTGTGCATATTTGCATGTGTATAATAAATATCATATACATACACAAAAATTAATTACTCCTAAATGATGATGTTTATCCAGTTCCCTTATTTTGTTCTTCCATTTATATTTGTGCCTTTTCCATATCTTCTAAAATTGCCAAGTGTTATTTTTATAATAAAAAGTCAAGTTTTTATGTGTTAGAAGAAGTTTTAAAAAGTTGATTAGACTTGGTACTTAGAAAGTACCAAATACATTGAGATATGTATATATTTATATATAAACTCATATATATATATATATATTAATTTTCCAAAGCAATTTCAAGATTATAGCTAATTTCCATTGCTATTTTGGTGGAGATGGTTCATGCAGAGATAGAGAATCTGAATCTGACTACCAATTCATTCACTTTTAAGATACTTTATTCCAACATTATCCTACTGGTAATTTTTACTTTTGTTCATTTTAAAGACTGATACTACAGACTCTCCAAATGATGATGCATTTTATTTAGCCGTGTAAAGGATGCAATTTAAATGGATAAGCACGATAGATATAGTCTGTATTTTTATATTATTGGTAAAAAACCTACAAAGACATGAAGAAAGTAATCCTATTTATAATAGCTACACATAAGGTAAAATATCTAGGAATAAAATTAACCAAAGAAGTGAAATAATACTATAATGAAAATTATAAAACATTGATGAAAGAAATTGAAAAAAACACAAAAAATGGAAAGATATTCTATGCTCATGGATTAGAAGAATCAATGCTATTAAAATGTTTGCACTGTCCAAAGCATTCCCCAGATTCAATGCAAATACCAGTGAGAATACCAGTCAAAATACCAGTAACAGAAAACAGGAAAAAAAAATGCTTAAATTTATATGGAAACACAAGAGACCTAAAATAGCCAAATACATATTCAGTAAAAGGACCCAAAGAGATGAATTACATTACCTGACTTAAAAATATACTACAGAGCTATACTAATCAAAACAGCATGGTACTGGCATAAAATAGACATATAGACCAATTGAACAAAATAGTGTGTAGGTGCTGTCACCAAGGAAGCAGGCCAGACAATGGATTGGAAGGAGCTCCAAAACTCAACAACAACAAAAAATCAAATAATCTAATTTTAAAAAATGGGCAAAGGATCTGAATAGACCTTTCTCAAAAGAAGAAATACATGGTGGCAGGTTCAAACCCAGCCCTGGCCAGCTAAAACTGCAGTGGCAACTGCAACAAAAAAACAGCAGGGTATTGTGGCAGGAGCCTATAGTCCCAGCTACTAGGAAGACTGAGGCAAGAGAATTGCTTAAGCCCAAGATTTGGAGGTTGTTGTGAACTGTGACGCTGCAGCACTCTACTGAGGATGACAGAGTGTGTCTCAAAATAAATAAATAAAAATGGAGAAATACAAATGGCCAAGAGCATATGAATAATGCTGAACATTGTTCGTCATCAGAGAAACTCAAATCAGATTTACAGTGAAATATTATCTCACCTCAGTTAAAATGGTTTTTATAAAATAAAAAACAGTAATAGTAAGTGCTGGAGGGGATGTGGAGAATACAACCACAAAGGAGAATGATATGGAGCTTCCTCAGAAAAGTAAAAACAGAACCGCCATATAGCCCAGCAATCCCTCTGCTAGGTAAGTTTAAAAGAAGGGAGTTCAGTATATATTTAAAAATGTCTGTATTCCCATGTTTATTACAACACTTTTCACATCAGCTGAGATTTGAAGTTAATCTAAGTGTCCATCAATAGACAAATGCAAAAAGAAATTTTGGTACATAGATTCAATGGAATATTATCTAGCCATATGAATGAATGAAATCCTGTCATTTGTGACAGCATGAATGGAACTGGAGACTATTATGTTAAGTGAAATAAGCCATACAGCAAAAGATTATGTTCTTCCTCATATGTTGAAGATAAATATTTTAAAAAAAAAATTATCTCCAGGAGACAAGAGTAGATGATGGTTACCAGAGGCTGAGGGTGGCGAGGTAGACAGGGGGAATAGATAATGGGTAGAAAAATGTAGTTAGATAGAATGAACAGTATTTGATAGCATAACAAAGTGACTATATAGTCAACAAGAAGTTATGGTATACTTAAAATAAAATAGGGGAATTGGATTGTTCCTAAAACAAAGAAATTAAAAGTCCCTGAGGTGATGGATCAGGGTGATGGCCCTGATTTGATTAATTTCCATTGTATGCCTGTATTAAAACATAATTTGTACCCTATAAATATATATAACTAGTAGGTGCCCATAATAATAAAATACAAAACTTTTTTAGAAATTCGTATGCAAAAGTTATAGACATAGTAACCATCACTATCCAAAACGGAAAACAACACAAATGCAAATGATGATACAGCCGAACAGTGGAATATCACGTCACCAAAAAGAATAAGCAGCAGCAAACTAGTGATCCATGCAGTAACACAGACCAATCTCAAGTGCATTACTCACTCTGAAAGCAGCAAAGTCACAAAGATACAAACTGCAGAATTTTATTTTCATGACATTCAGGATCAGCACTTGCCAGTTTCTAAGTTTGGGCAAAGAATAATGACAGCTAAATGACATGAAGAAACTTTACAGGGCAATGGATATATTCTGTATTTTGATATTATTGGTGGGGAAATTCATGCAACTTTAAATCTAAAATAATATACCTCCATAAACCTAATTTAAAACAAACATGGCGGCTCACAACTGTAATCCTAGCGTTTTGGGAGTTTGAGGCAGGTGGATTGCTGGAGCTCAGGAGTATGAGACTAGACTGAACAAGAGTGAGACCCTATCTCCACTTAAAAAAATAAAAAAAGAAAGAAAGAAAAGAAAAGAAAAACTAGCCAGGTGAGTGGCAGGTGCCTATAGTCCCAGCTAATGGGGAGGTTGAGGCAGAAGGATCATTTGAGCCCAAGAGTTTGAGGTGAGCTATGACACCACAGCACTATACCCAGGGCAACAGACTGACCCTTACTAAATAAATAGAAGCTTACTGACAAAAAGCAAGGAGAGACCCATGAGAGTCAAGCCAAAGATTTATTAAACTGGGGGTACTGCTTGACAACTTTAGAGGAATTTTTTCATTCGTTGAAAGTGTGTGAGATTGACGTTGAAATTTCACTCAAGGGATTCTCAAAATATATAAAGAAAGGATCTCTAAAGAGTTGTAGTAATCTGATGAAACTCAGGTTCTACTTCCCAGAATTCAAGTTCAGTAATAATATATTTGGCCTACTTAATATTACTTCTAAGGGTCACTTTATGTCTCAATTTTCCTGCAACCTTCCCATGTATACCTAGTCTAATGAATAATAGCCTCACATTTTTCTCTCCAAAGTGTCCCTATGTGGGCAACACATGATTCAGTCCCTCTTCTTCAATCTGTACCTTGTTAGACGCTCCATAGATATAGGTGAAGAACAGCTTTCTAGGTATGGGGTTGCTGGCAGAAGGTGAGATTTCATACGGAGCTCACTTCAAAGAGAATGCCCTGTCGAATTGAAGGTTAATCTGATTATTAAAAGTAAGGAAACTCTGCAGGGTTATGTACTCAAGGCCTTTAATAGCCCATCATGCCTCAATTAAGAGTTTGCTGACCATACTGCAAATCCTGGTCAGCACTTTTTTCCCCTATCCATTAAGTTAGTTTTCAAGATACTTTTTAAGCCATTAGTGAAAATGAAGTTCAGAACTGTATTTGGCGCTGGCATCTCTCTATCCCTGTCCTGCAGAGCATCCACAGAGAGCCAAAAAGAAAAAGCAGAGGTCGATGAGAAACTCTTCTCCAGGGCTGCTGGAGAGCCGAGGGATTAAGGAGATCGAATTACAGATTTTTCCCTGTTCTTAGGTCACCTAGGATGGAAAGAAAACACAAATTTGCATGATATTTAAACTATTTGTTAAAATTCCAGTGCAAGAGAAGCACAGCCTCGTTTATATCACACTCCATCTCTTAAAGAAATACAAAGAATTTGGAACTATGACTGAATGGAAATGAAGCCGCTCTGAGACTCACAGGGAAGCTTACAGGGCTAGCATCTCTCCTCACCCCTAAACTGGTCCCAGTGACAAACTCCAATGAGTGGAGAAGATATTTCTTTTCATCAGGGAAAGATAATTAAACCAGTGGGATAATTAGGAACCAAACTATAGTTTTATAGACTATTAAAATGAAGGTTTTGTGTGTGTAGATACAACACTCAAAGATACCTACCCTCTTTTCTTTCCTTTCTTTGGGCCTTAATAAACCATACACAAAATCAAACCTATTTCTTCTTCTAGTAATCCCTACTAGCCTGGAAAAGGAATTCTCCAAATCCCTGTGAAACATCTACATTCTTTTATCTGTGTGTACATGCATAAGATAGCCAGAATGCAACGTGCAATTTGGAGAATTAGACAACCATTAGTGCCAGTTAATACTCAGAAACGGATGGCAAAACTACAAGACAATGTTCAAATTGAAAGCCCCCTTTGGAAAATTTTATATAATGTACAGTTATTCTCAGCTATCAGGTAGAAAAGACAATTTAATTAATGTACTTTAGTCAAAATCGAATCCAATTAAACATTAATTTTTATTTCAACTTGTTAATATGTTGTTTAGGATACAGGATACTGCATCCTCATTTAAAAGTCAATTATGTTTGTAATTTCCACTTTTATGATAATATATTTTTTTCCGATTTTAATATCAGGTGTATCCAGATTAAGCAGAATGATTTTGAGGTATTTCTTCTTTTTCTATTGTCTATAAGATTTGGCATGATCTGTTTTTTGAAATTATCTTTTATTTTTATTTATAAATATTAGTTGTCTATTTTTTGAGACTTTGGGAAAAAAAGAAAAAAAAATGATAAGAAGAAGTTAACTGATGACTCCATATTGAACCTCTGAGTCAAAGCATTCTATAATAGCCAGACTCTTATTTGACAATGTGAATGTTACTTTCTTTACATTATTATTATTTTATTGCTTAATACTTCATTGCAGCAATTGTCTGATTTCTTCTGAATGTATTTATCTTTGTTCATTCTTTATGAGGTTTTTGTTTCTAGTCCTTATCTTAAACGTTGTTATTGTTATTAAATTTTAAGCCTTTTTAATTTTGTGAAGGCAAAAAGTGGAAACCTAATAAACACATGTATATGTAAAAATAAAAATAACAAGACAATATAATTTGCCTCAGAATTGAGGGGAGTCATTTTTAGGAAAGCATATATAGTAGGAAAATGGTCCAGAAAAATTACTCAGCCACTGGGATCTGGGGAGAAAAATATAGTATGGGGGAAATTGCTAAAATATGTATTACTTTCATGAGAGGCAGACTTCTTCATACCTTAAACTCTGTTATCTGCTTGGGACATAGCTATGTGAAAAAAAATGTATTTGTATTTTTTATATATAAGAGAGTGAGAGGAATAGACTTAGTAATTAATATGCCATGCCAATTGAGAGATGAGACAGTGTTTTAGAAGAGGATCAACCTTTTTTTTTTTAAATAAATCAACCTTGACGTTAAATAAATTGTTCTTCAAAAACCTCAATGGCCAAACATTCTATTCCTAAAATGCCACCATAAAATTCAGTTACAATGTCCTTCCTTTAAATAAGAATGAAATATCCACTGTCGGCTGGACTCTTTCATGTCATTTTGTGTTAAATGATCTTGTGTTTTACATATTGGATTGCATTATTTCACTTTGGAGTTTGTTTTTCCGTATGAATGTTAAATTTTAGACTGTATTGATATATAGAAAACATCTTTGTAAGGTACAGATCTTTTGTATTCAGCTCAAAAGAATCAAAGGTGGTAATTTAAATAACATTTGGTTAAAGTAAATGCAAACAAGTTACCAAAATTTTATGATCAGGGCGGTGCCTGTGGCTCAAAGGAGTAGGGTGCTGGCCCCAAATACTGGAGGTGGAGGGTTCAAACCCAGCCCTGGCCAAAAACTGCAAAAAAAAAAAAAAATTATAATCAATACATTAACTATGTTTCCAAATGCGTCTACTCCCTCTGCTGACTCTGCTGATTAAATTACTTCTATATTAAGCTCATTGGGTCAGGAAGCATCACAAATAATACGGTGCCACACTGTGTGTCACCAGATCCAAAGTGTATCAAAGCCATCAAATGACTTCAAAATCTTTCTAAAATCTTAGATTCTAACTTTTTTTTTTTTTTTTGCAGTTTCTGGCCAGGGCTGGGTTTGAACCCACCATCTCCAGCATATGGGGCCGTTGCCTTACTCCTTTGAGCCACAGGTGCCGCCTGAGATTGTGATGTTTTCACCTCAATTCAATGTGAGTGCTCTGACCAGTGACTGTGAGCGTATTTATTTACATATGTATAGTGTATGACTTATAACTGAGTGCTTTTCTAAACATTCTGAATTTTCTATATTGGGTAAATACTAACTTCTAAATAAGAAGAAAATAAACACAAAATGCCATGAGTCTTGCCTGTTACAACCCAGGCTCAGGTATGAAATGAACAAAACTAACTTCACCGGGTGTAGGAAAAAATCTCCGAGCAACCTCCGGCAGTGACTAAGCAGCGCGGTAACCAGGTGGCACAAAGGCGCGTGAAACGCGGCCCACAGTGATGCTGGCGCGCCGTCCACTGCCGGGATGCAGGTGGAGTTCTTGACTCTGCCCAGAAAGGGTCACATGAGGAAAGAAAATAATTCAGACATGAAATATGGGCAGAAACAGATGCATTTATTGAAAGCCGAGTGCAGCCTTCAGAAAAGGCAGAAGAGCGGACTGATCCTGGAAGGCACAACCGCCCCAGGGGTCGGGTCTTTCTTTCTTTTTTTTTTTAATGTTAGTCCCCATAACCTGCTAAGGTGGGCGTGGACTCAGGATTCTTCTGGGAGAGGGGTGGAGCGTTCCCAGAACTGAAGGTCCTTCCTCGCCTTTAGTCTGTATAGAGTAATTTCTGCTGGTTGCCGTGGCCTTTGTATATTGCTGTGGCCCTACTGGGTGTGTTTTCACCATGTTGACCAGGACAGTTCACTGGGGAACACTGTGGCTTCAACTGCGAGCATCTCCAGTTAAAGGAATTCCCCTTTTACTTCAGACAAGGACGCTGTGCTCGAAATAGAATCACTGTGGGCCGCATCTCTGTTAGCTCAGCTCATTCTCTTTCTTCTGTGGCTTCTTGTTCTGTTGGCCTGTCCTTCTGTCCCCTGCCCTAACTCCTGAAGGACATCTGATTCCTGTCTCGGCCGGATCTTGGTGCCTAATGTCCAGCAGGAATCAAGAACTCGCCAAGAATGGGTTTCAGGGATAACTCCATTTCACGGAGAAAAAGATGATTAGAAGATGGTCTCAGGATACCAAGACAGAAGAAATAAATTCAGACCAGGACAGGAGCTGAGTTTGGAGGGAGGACTTTCCTAAATCCCAGATTTTAGTGATAGTCAATCCAAAATCTGCAGAAGCATGTTCTGGCTGAGTGGTAGCATCTATAGAGGAGGGGCAAGACACCAAGCAGCCTTCATGCACATATATATCTATGCAGAGACCCAGCCAGTGAGCAGAGCTGGAACTTGTGTGACAGGATATTTTTTGCTGGACTTGTACACTTTCCCCTGGGCCTATTTTCTGTTTTGGTCTCAGAACTCTTTTTTTTCCTCTAGAAACAAGAGGAAGTGACCTTAACCTTAATCTGTGTTTGATTTCCCCCATCTTGGTCTGGTAGAGAGTCAAGATGTCTCTGACATGGTAGACACTGTAAAGTTATAAGAGAGGAAAGCTTCATGAATCAGGTTCTCAACCTGTGGGTCGCCTAATATCACATATTTACATTGCAATTGATAACAGTAGCAAAAATTACAGTTATGAAGTAGCAATGAAAATAATTTTATGGTTGGGGATCACCACAACATGAGGAACTGGATTAAATGGTAGGGGCATTAGGAAGGTTGAGAACCACTGCTCTAGAGTTAAATAATTTCAAGAAAAGGAGAATTTGAGGCTGCAATGCCTATTACTGTTCCTAAGAAATAAATTTGTCTCAGATTTTAGAGGAGGTATTAATTTCTGGATAGGAATTAAATTGTTCCAACTGTGATAATTGGAGCAATTTATTCATTTGTTCAATTATCAAGTCATTAATTGAACCAATATTTGAATGAAGGTAGACTGATTTGAAGTAGTTTAAGAGCTAGGTAAAGAAGTTAGGCATGGGAAGAAATGGTGATTCCCAGTAACAAGTAAAGTGAAAGGGATAAGACGTAACCATCAATATCCATGTATCAAGAAGGGCTCCCATATTTCTGATAGAAGACATGTTTTCATGTGATAGGAGACATGGAGAGCAAAATGGATTGGGCAAATATAAAATTATAAATTCCACTTCGTGCAACATCTGAAATGGTTTGGAAAACTTCAAATGTAAATGTTAAGTGGGCAAACAATTGTATGTGTCTCTAACTCAGAAGACAGGCTTGGCAGGATATACAAATATAAACATATTTGGTTTATGGGTAGTTATTGAATTTCTGCAGATGGATACGATCATGTGGGAAGGCTAGGATGAGAAAAGAAAAAAACTAGGAAGATAATTAGGAGCTCTGGTACTTAACGGTCTGGAAGAAAAGAAAGAATGAGAAGATAAGGCTGCATAGTAAAAAATACTGAAAGGAAACCAAGAGGGTTATAGTAAGAAATAAAAGATCAGGGTGGTGCTTGGGGCTCAAGGAGTAGGTCACCAGCCCCATATACCCGAGGTGGTGGGTTCAAACCTGGCTCTGGCCAAAAACTGCTAAAAAAAAAAAAAAAAAAAAAGTTCTAGCCTATGTTATTCACCATGTTCATTCAAACCCTCGTATGGTGCTCAGTTTACAATAGGTGCTCGGCAGAGATCTGTTTATGTATCACTCAGCAAAGAACAAACAGAGGAAAAAATGGATGAATGAGTTCCTGCTCTATAACTGCTTTCATTTTAAATCAGGACAAATTACTAAATGCCATCATCCTGTCAAACTTAGTCATAGAGATTATCTTTGTCATAAAGATAATCTAACAAATTACTATTTAGATTTCTGGCAACTCTGAGATTCTTTTATCTAAATGTGATTATTTTAAATGAGGAGAGCCAACATGCCCAGTGTATTACATCAACTAGAATTTTCCAAGTGCTCAACTCTGCTCCTCAAAACCTTAGCTTCCTAAACCTGGTTCTCATGGCCACACTTCATGCTCCTGCTTCACTCTTCCCCACCTGCCTTATGCAACAACCAAACACACGCCTGTTTTCTTTTATTCTAATCCCAACCTAATTCAATCCCACATATCCACAACTTTTGCTCTTTTCTTTTTCGCCTAACTTCTAGTACCTTTTATTAAGTTCCTTAGAAATCTTATTCACTGAAGAACAATTTTTATTATTTCTATAAATTTTTTTTCACTATTTGTCTTTCTTTACCCTCGTAAGGATACTTTCATTCCCCTACTCTGCTAATGTCTTCATGTCTGGGCCTGGCTCCCCAGAGCTGCTCTTTAATCACTGATCAACTCTCTTCAGCTCCTTTCTCTACACTGGAAGCCCAGGCAGTCTATCAGCCTCTGTACTACCCTCTGTCATTCGTCACAACTCACCATCACCTTCCTCATGGCCTTTTCTCTGCCCCTTCTCTTCTCTCATCATGAGTGACCTAAGCATTGTAGTTAATATTCTAACTCATCACTGTTCACCCTCCTCCACTGGGACCTTCAACTCTAGTAACCACCAGCCTCTAACAAGTACAGGCATATCCTGGATCTTAACCCAGCACCTCCAAGGGCTCAAACACTCTTGTCTTCTCTGAGCATAAGCAGCTTAGATCACACAGCTCTTCACCTCTATTTCTTGAACTATCTCCTTGCTTTCTCCAGGCACTCTCCTCACTCATTTTCTAATGTGCCCTGCCAGGGGAGCCTCCTGTCCAGTCTGGCCTCCCTGCTGGGTCACTCCAAAGCTGCCCTCCTCTCATGCCCACCTTACTTTGCCCAACCTTGCATTGCTTATGTCCCTTGAGGGAGCCTTCCAGATGATTTCACAAGGGGTTAGCTTCTGGTCTCCCAAAGTGGAAACTCTGTGAAACTCATCTGGGCGGAAAGGTAGGAAGACACTCCTCTACTTCTTGTTCTGAATGACTGTCAGTAGTCCTCAGAGTAACAGAACTTTACAAATTCTTCCCAAAGAGAGTTCCCATTTATTGCCTCCCTTGTGCTCCCTCATCTGCTATATAAATATTTGTCCAAGAGACACCTCCCACCACACACACACAAATAATAAACACATAAGCAAACTATACTAACAATCCCAATAACACCATACCAACAACAACATACACAAAGGTTCTCCATCCCATAATTTCTCTGCAAAACATTCATAAAACATCTACCATCACTTTCAAGGCACACTGAGAAATTTCAGTTTTTTTCCATGAATAGATACTGACATTGCATTTCTGTTTTTCTAGATAACTCCCTCCTCACACACACATACACACACAAATACTGTGTCCCAAGATTGATTTTAAGCATCTGTTTGGTCTTCCCACTATACTCAGTGCCAGCCATTAAGTATAAATGAGTCACTTCTTCTGGTTAATCCTTTCTAAATGCACAAGAATTCCATAAGGAAACAGATTCTTGGTTCAGAATCATAGCAATTCTGATTTAGCCAGGTCTGGGGTTGGGCCTTGACTCTGTATTTAATTTTCTGTATTTAATTCCTTGGTGATTCTGATCCACACTTTTTAAAATATTCATACCCTACCTGACTGCTGCTTGGGGACTTGCTTGAATGAAGGAGACATCAGAGGAAACTAGGATACTACAGACTTGCTCCTTAGAATACCTGTTTCATTGCCAACCTCTCCTCAGACATCCTCTGACAGGAGAACCTTCTAGAAAAAAGACTAGCTTGCTTGTATTCCTTTGGAATACTGCATTAAACTAACAAACTCAAGGAAACTTATTACTGCCCCCAGATGATGTTGTTATAGGACCCTCCCTTACTTTACCACTTCTGTCAAAGAGGGCAGAGTGTGCCTAGAGGCAGAGACTGAGGGACTGTTTCTTTCTGATGGTTATGCTTTTTATTCACAACTTGAATATTATTGCATTTACTAGAACATTCAAAATTATATTAAAAATTAATGGCAATAATGAGCAACCTCTTTTCTAAATGATATGATCCCTCCTTAAAGAGTTTACTTCTAGTGCCCTCAAGTGTTAATGGGTGTGATCCAGGAACCACCTGTAATGAAAGAGATTCCCTGTCAAATATTCAGATTCCTGGGTCCCGGGTTGTGGTATTACATAGACTCTTTGGAAATCTGAAAATCTGCCAATTAACACACACGCTTAGGTGGCTCCAACACTCACTGCCCTTGTGGCAACACCACCTGCAGAAGACTAAACAGAATCATCTGAAAAAGTGCTACAAATTACTCAAGCTCAACTCTGGATTTGAGGATTCTGTCTAAAGAAGCTCGTCAAATGACTTTTTATTTTTTTAAATATGGAATTCAGGTACAGAAGGTTGAGTTAATCCTATTTTTCTGTTCATGGCATATTACCATTATTGACTTGTGGAAGGCCTCCTTTGTTTGATTTATTTTTCCCCCTTTAAGCCACTAGCCCTAGTCCAATTCATATTCTTTGATATGTATAGGTATTATAAAATATTTGAGATTATTGTATCTGGACTTTTTTCATAAATACCTCATTTAGTAGATTTCAATTTTTAGCTCTTGAAATTCAATGACTTTTTTTTTTTAACAGTTTTACATGTTGTTGTGTATTTATACATTATGTTTCAGAGAAATTCATTTGCTTGTTTCTATTGGCTATGTACCATTACATAGCCTGCATGCACACATCCAAGACTTTTCATGTATCCATTTATTTCCACTGGGGATGATGTTCAGGTTGCTACAAGTACTCATTGTCATAAAAAATATCACTAAGTATTTCTCTAGACAATATGCTGAGGGGAAGAGATTACTAGCGCATGGAAACTTCTCAGACTTAGGTTCACCTAGAATTGCCTGATTGCCCTCCAGACTGGCTGCTTACTAAAAGCAAGGATGAGTACTTCTTCACGTACTTGTTAGTCACTCAAGACTTCCCCTTTATGAATCACCTATCATTATTCATGGACTTATAGTCTATCAGACTGTGTATTTTTCTCTTTTAATTTTCTAAATTTCTTTATCTACATAAATTTGTTAGTTCTACATGTGTTAAATCCATTTCTAGTATGTTGCTTCTGTTTGCTTTGCCAAGAATAATTTTATTAGATGGAAATTCTGAATATTATGTCAAATACATCTTTTCCCAACTTATTATTTTGTACATTTGAGCGCATGAAGATATTTTGAAAATCCTTCCTCACACCAACATCACAAAACCACTATCTTACATTGTCTAATAGAGTCCCATTATACCTATAATATATACGTATTTCATTCTCCTGTACTTTTCCTTTTTTAATGGAAGAATTCAAGCTTATTTTTCATTATAAGGTGATTTTTTTACAATACCATCTATTCTCTGCTGATTTTTGAGCTGTCTGTTTGAAATGTACACAGATGTTTTTCATGAAACTGTATATTCCTGTGCCAACGTTACACTCTTTACTAACATGGTTTTGTACTTTGCCTGCAAGGTTTATAATAAGTTTGTTTAAGAGTTCTTTAAAATAGCCTATCACAGTTTTTATTAGCAGTGGTACAGATTTATAGATGAATTATTATTTATTTATTCTAATCATGTTTATGATATTCCTCTGCATTTATTCAGACATTGTTTCTGTTTTCAATGTATTTGAGAGCTTATTTCTTGTTTTACAGATTTTTCATAGTAATATTTCCTATTCTATTTCTTATGCTATTGCTAGAATAGGGGGACATAATATTTCTAAATGAATTTTCTACATACAATTATTTTGCCGACCTCCTTGCTTTTCTTAAAGGTTTTCTCTTGTTGTTGAGGGATTTTCTTGGGTAAATGACTGTATGCTTTATAAATAGAGTTTGCTTTATGCTTTCAGATCTTTACCTCTTGTTTTTTCTCTTATCTTATTCCACAGTCTAGGGTTTTTGAAAACATCTTGAATGATAGTGATAATGGTGGGTATCTTCATCTCATATCTAATTGTTAAGTAGATTCATCCATACTTTATTAAGTATTTCATCCAAGTTGCTGAAAAAAGTCTGTTAACTCAAAAATGTTTTTTAAGCTAATTTTTATTTTTATTATAAATGTGTTAAATTTTATCAAATACTTTTTCTATGCTTTTAAGATAATCACATGCTCTTTCACAGTCCATTACTGTAATAAATTTTGTTGACTGCTTTTCTGACATTTGCCTTATTGGGATAAATCATAACATATCGCAATATTAGATTTACTAAGCTACCTACTATGTAGGCTTTGCATGCATTTAAATCAGTGAAGTGGATCTTACATTTTGTTTCTTTTATTAACTTTATCTTCCCATATTAACTGTACCTACCATTGGTATCAAAGTTATATAAGCCATAAAAATAAGTTGGGAACTTTCCATAAATTTTCTTTTAATTCCCTTGTATAGACAAAGATTATCCTATCTTTGAACACCTGAAAGAAAATACATATTATAAAATACTATCTGAACTTCTGTGTTGGGAAAAACAGAGGTTGAATACTATTTCAATTTTTTTGTTTGTTTGTTTTGTTTTGCTGGTTTTGGCCGGGGCTGGGTTTGAACCTGCCACCTCTGGCATATGGGGCCGGCACCCTACTCCTTTGAGCCACAGGCACCACCCCTATTTCAATTTTTTAATGGCTTCTCTATTATTCTTGTGTTATAATGGCAATTTTATGGTAGGGAAAATATATACATTAACAAGACATTTAAATGTATTGACATGTAATTGTTCATAGAATTATCTTTATCATATAGCTTTCTACATTCTTTCTGATTTTTATATTTCTATCTTCTGTTTGCCCCATCAATATCAGATTTTTCTACTTAATTTATCTATTAAAATGATTCTGATTTAATTAATCTTCCTTATTGTTTTCATTCTGTCATTAATTTCTGCCATTATCTTTAATTTTGTTTTTGGTTTTGGTTTGTTTGAGACAGAGACACACTCTCACCCTGGGTAGAGTGCTATAACATCATCAGAGCTCACAGTAACCTCCAACTCTTGGGTTCTAGCAATCCTCTTGCCTCAGCCTTCTGAGTAGCTGGGACTATGTGTCTGCCACCATATCTAGCTAGTTTTTTCTAGTTTTAGTACAGACAGGGTCGTGCTCTTGCTCTTGCTCTGGCAGGTCTCGAACTCCTAAGCTGAAGTGATCTGCCTCCCTTGGCCCCTTGGCCTCCTAGAATGCTAGGATTACAGGCTTGAGACACTGCACCCTGCTGACGTTTTTTCTTATATAGTAGAACCTCCTTATGACCAGTAGACCAGTCATGCACCACATATATGTATCACTACAGTAGTCCTAATTCCTTATGTTGACCACCTCTGTACATTGACAAGTTTGTTACAGTCCATTGGGTAATCAACTTACAAAGGCTCTACTGCATCTTTGAGTTTATTCTGGAACTCTTACTCATATTGAGTTGAAAGCTTTTCCCATTTGTTTCCTACATTTCTTTTTTAAAAATAAATATATTGAGGGTGGTGCCTGTGGCTCAAAGGAGTACAGTGCCAGCCCCATATGCCAGAGGTGGCGGGTTCAAACCCAGCCCTGGCCAAAAACTGAAAAAAAAAAAAAAGAAAAAGAAAAAAGAAATATATTGAATGCTTTCAATTTCTACCTAGGTACCTCTTGAGCTATGTTTCAGAATTTTTGATGTTTTCCTTTTCATTTAGTTCTAAGAATTTTTCAGTTTTTCTATAGTTTGATCAATGCAAAAGTTATTAAATATTAGACTATTTAGTCCTTAAGCTACTATTTCATTATTAATTTCTAATTTTATTGCCTTAAAGAAAATAGTCTGTATGTTACTAATTCCTTATAATCTGGCACATAGTTTGTACATGTGGGAGAGGGCTATATGTGGGTCACTACAAAAGTTTTGAGACAAACTGTGTCATGGTCTATTATTTCACTTCTAAGAAACATCCTTTCACATTCATGCGTGCAAGTTTCAACTTGCTCAGCTAATCAGTGCTGCTAGAAGGGCTTCATTTTTTTCTATCAGGTCAATTTAACATCTCTTTATTTCTGTGTATCTTAAAACTTTCATAATGACTCACATATGTTTGTTCCGAAATAATGTGGAACCTCTATTTGTTGGATATAAATTTCTCTATATATCTGGCATTTTAAAATGTTATGTTATACCTCTATTTTATAACTCTGCTTACGTTTTATCTATTTTTGATGCTCTAATTTTCATTTTAGATCTGGACATTGACATTTCCCCCTTTCTTAAAAATGCTCTTTCACACTGTCAGCTGTTTCAACTTGAGATATTCCATATTTCTTAAACTATGGTAAAAATCTTTGTAATTAGTATTGTCACCTGTGCCTTTTGAGACTCTTATATTATAAATGCTGATATTTCTACCTTTATCCTCCACACCTCTTAAGTTTTATTTAAAATTTTTCTTCTTTTTCCTTTTTGATTAGCTTAAATTTATCCATCAGATTTGACAACAACTTATTCATTCTTTTGCTGTATGCATTCCGCCTTGCAATATCTTTTTATTTTTTTAATCTGCTATGTAGTTTCATACTTATTTTTACAATCAGTTTTTGAAAATTATTTATTCCTATCAACATTCTTTCTTATCTCTTTGAGAAAATTATAGTGCTTCTAGCTTTATAAAGTTATTCTCTCTAGACAATTCCGTCTCATGGCGAATAGGGTGTTTGGTCTTTTTTTTTTTCTCTCTCTTAAAGGAACTGTATTCCTCAGAAATTTTGTTATTTATCATTCCTTAGAACTCCACAACCTCTTAGCTGGTAAAATGCACCCATGGGGAGGGAATGTAGACTCTTCCTTGTGCCTCTCCTTAAAAGTATAGCATTTGATTCAAGGGTCACTGATGAAAAACTCTCTTCTGAGAAGCTGAGTTCCATCATTCTTTGTTGACTAAACCCTTAACACATATATGACACTGCCCCAAAGCCCTGATTCTTCCATGTAAGAAGCTATGTCTCTTCCCTGTAATCATTAGACCTCGAGGAGGATAGAGAAATAATGAAAGGGAGAAATCCAGAGGTAACTAGATCCACTGTAGCTATTGTAATACACTCACTAACTCCAGACATTGGAGGGAAGAATCCTGTCCTTATCTTGGAAGATTCAGCCTATTTTCTGTATGAAAGCAGCAAGAGCGCAGGCAACATTCCTTCACTCAGTGATGTGTGTGAGAGGCGCATGTGCACTAACAAACCTAAATATGCACAGTGAAAAGGTCTTAGCCTGCCCTTGGTCCCTGGACTTGCTTCTCACTGGGCTGCTACATCACCCCTACCTGATTCCACTGTTTTTAGGGATTTCCTAGGATGTAGCAGTAGATTCTAGTTCTGTGAAGTCAGCATATATACAGCATTTACAATATTGGGTTGGGAAGGGAATTAGAGGATTGTGTTCATTCACTGTCTCACCAGATACAAAATTATTCCCAGGTATTTCTGATAGGTGTATTTTCCTCCATGGTGAAAACTTCTAATCTGGTATTTCTCCACTACAAATAATTGTCACTATTAGGTTATAAAAAGTAATGTTTATCTTATTAAAAATCAGTGTCAAAGTGCTTTTCTAATTTCCTGAAATAATTAGGAAATATTTTTAATTTTTCAAGGAATCTGTAGTAACTACATGCTAATATTACTAGTATAATGATAGGGTCTCATATGTAAATGTCTATATTTCTGGAAATATTTTATTTGGTTATGGGGGAATCATACTTTTATTATATTATTTAATTCTCCTTTATCATTTTAATTTTCAAGTCAGAATCTTATATAAGTCATACATCATGTTTTGATATACATAAGCATACCACAATGATGACTATAGTCAAGCTAATTAACATATCCATTTCTACACATAATTATTTTATAAGTATGGCAAAAACACTTAATCCTTTATATTTCATTTCATGGCATACTTTTATTAAAAAAAACTCTACTTTCTCAAAGTATTTTTTTGAAAGTTACTATTTAAGAAATTGTCACCTTTTCTTCTTATTTTTTTTTTTTTCTTTTGAGACAGAGGTGCACTTTGTCACCCTGGGTAGAGTGCCTGGCATCATAGCTCACAGCAACCTCAAACTCCTGGGCTTAAGCGATTCCCTTGCCTCAGCCTCCCAAGTATCTGGGACGATAGACACCTGCCACAATGCCCAACTATTTTTAGAGATGGGGGTCTTGCTCTGGCTCAGGCTGGTCTTGAACCTGTGAGCTCAGGCAATCCACCCACTTCAGCCTCCCAAGTGCTGGGATTACAGGCTTGAGCCACCGTGCCTGCCTGGCCCTATCTTTTCTTCTAAGAAGAAAAGGAATGGCCACTTGTTTCCAACTCTTGAATGTTAGAAGGAGTAACCCATTTAATCTATCTGTAAGTTGAAATACATGAAATATCCAACTAGCTTTTACCTACAAAAACAGATAATATAGTTTTGTTCATTTGAATATTAAGAGGAATGCACTATTATTCTAATCAAGTTTTTACTTCATTGAAAGTAAACATCAATATATTGGTATTGATTTTTGATTAAGCAGAAAATCATCCTTAATTTCTCTCCCAAATCTGGCACCCACATTTGGAATGATATGTAGATGTTTATTTTAGGAACAATTCTAGAAAACATTTTTAGAAAGATTAAAAAAAAATCCCCTTACTAATCTTGACACACAATGTTCTAGACAAATATTAGAGCAAAATTAGTTTCATCTATCTGCTACCTGTCTTATTCATTCTGGCCTTTCTTTGAAATCAATGTACATGAAAAAAAAAAAACAGTGCACTAAGAACTCATGGGAGAATCTTTCTAACTCATTTTTTAGGTGAATGCTTCTCTACCTAACCACCAGAACAGAGGAGCTTTGAGGATGTTAAAGAATTAAAAAAGAGGGAAAACGTATCTTGTAAGAGTGTTTTACCATCTTACTAAAGTGGATAAAGTACTTGGAAAACTCACTGGAGCTTACATATATGCGTGATGTTAACATGCAGTGTTCGATTTCTGAAATTAAGCATATTCTGTAATTCTGTAATTGTGAAATTAAGCATATTCTATGTTCTGTGAGGCTAATAAATCCTTCTAGAAAAAAATAAAGAATTAAAATAACACCGGTCTAATGTTGTAAAAGAATTTTTGTCTACTACGTGAATCTATGTGATAGAAATTTGGGGATTTTAATAATGAAATCCCCTTGGACAGAGTCCAGCATAGGGCTTCTTGTTCTTCCTGTGGCTATGAGGGGTCCCATTCCTCCTGCTCTGAGAATCTGCATCTATCACTTCTGCCCTAATTGGATTCAAAGCTCATCTTTGAAAAGAAGCTTCTGTTAAGTTTTTCCCCAAAACATTTGTTCTATTAATCATTTTCAGGTAAGAAATTTTCATTATTGAAAAGTCATTTTTTGTGTGTTATACATTATTCTCTCCTTGAGATTTTCTTTATTAAAATACACATATCTGGGGGAGGCTTAATATTAAGCCATAAATACAATAGAACCTCTATAAGTTGACCACCCAAGGGAGTATAACAAATTGATCCACATATAAAGATGGTCAACATAAGGAACTAGGCCTGCTATACTGATATATACAAGTGGTGCATGTGTGGTTTATGAAAATTAGGTCAGCTTCAGGAGGTAGTCAACTATGGAGGTTTTGCTATACTTTACACTGATCATTAGACTATGTTCTTTTGTCAAGAGAGCTCTCAACAGAGTACTCGATACCTAGAGGAAAGAATGGATAACAAAAGGAAAGAGAGGCAGAGCCCAAAGTGAGACCAGCTCACCGATTTTTGCCCTGTTGGCTTTCCTTATTTAGAATACAACTATGTTTTCGTTTAGAGTAAAAGGATTATGAGGCCTGTAGTCAAACTTCCTAAGAAGTTTGGGCAAAGCATTTCATTTTTCTATGCCTCAGTTTCTCAATTTGTAGAGTAAGAATAATTTGTTGTGACCATTAAGTGTTGCAGTACATATAAACTCTCAGAACAATGTATGGCACAGAATAAAATACTCAACAAGCTCTTTCTTTGCTTTTCTCTACCTTGTCTCATTCAGTATGTGCAGCTCTAAGAACAACAATCTGTATGTTTTAGAGGATTCATAGCTGAAATCCTCACTTGCCTCATTCTTTGTGTGTCATAATAATCCATCCATTCATCCACGAGGAGCTCTTGCCTAGAATACTGTGCCTGTTCATAGACACAGGTTTTCTTGAAGACAAAGATCTCTGCTAAGTCACAGCCTAGTTGTTACTAGCTCAGGAGAGTAAGAAACCTGAGAACAAAGAATGCTTCATTTATCTCTACATCCTTGGCGTTTTACGTGGCATCTGGAAAATGGTAACCATGGGAAATATTGGCTGGGTTGAAAATATATTAGTAAATATGATAATAATAGTAACATGGGGTTTACATTGATATCTTAGGTTTATAATACCATCTCTCTTATAAACTGAAAGCACTTCATAAATCATGCTAACTATATGATACTATACTTGTTTCACATGTGTTTGAATTGGGAAATTATTCCCATTTAGAACAAAAAAAACCACCCATTTATTAAATGTCATGATGTGCTAGGCAGCATGCCCAGTGTTATGGGAATTACAAAAAAAGAAAAGACCCAGTTCCAAGTCTCTGTCTCTACTTTCCTCTCCTAAGTACAGCTGGGGTTTCATAAGTACATCATTTTTCCTTGTCTGATCTTAAGGCACCACTCTCATTCTTGATGTTATGGAATGAATACTGAAAAACATTCTATAATCACATTTGCAAGTTCTATTCACACCTGATTGCAAAGACTATCAAGACCTTTCTCAGTTCTATTTTTTCAGTGCTTTTGTATTTTGTATAACAATAGCCTCTTAATAATATTTGCTATGTAATTTTAATTTGGAAGGCTAAGTCAGTGGAAAAGACATCAACAAATAGGGGCTAACCCAAGTTATCTTCTCATTAAATTGTGTAATGCTATACAACTTTATTCAAACAATAGGGATATCCATCCTTTGCCTACTTTTTTATTCTAAGCATAAGAATTTTATTTATTTGGTATCCATCCTTTCCCTAATTTTTTATTATAAACATTAAGTGTAAGAATACTATTTATTTGGCTATGTTTTGCAGTTGTATCAGTATGAATTTGTTTTGAACTTTTCCTGGTGCCATCCTTTGGGCTACATGGCACTCTTTGGGCTTCTTCTTTTGATGTATACACAATTTTTTCTTTTTTAATCTGAGACAACTTTTCCCAGGAGCCACATGCCTTAAAAGCTCTTTCAGTTTTCTTCTCACTGAAATGACATTGACATTTGTTTTCCAAGGCTCTTCCCATTTTCTACTCACTAATCTCTGAAAGACTACTTTGTGTATCTAATAGAGCTGAAGCCAGAGTTTCCATTCTAACTCTCTCTTTAATAGTTATTGCCTATGGGACAATTATTAATCTGAATTTCTGTTTCTTGATCAGAAGAATAGATCTAATAACTGTACTTCTGTAGGATTTTATGAAGATGCAATGAGATGATGACTGCAGAATGCCTGGAGGAGTTGGATGAATGTTAGCTCTCCTATCCTTTTTGTCTGGATTCAAGGCCAGAATGAACCATTCCTGTGTGGATTATTCTAGCTTTTGAAACATAAAAGATTCTTCTGGGTACATCAGCAATATATCAACTATTTAGCGTTGAGAAGAAGAACACTACCAACAGAAGACTAATTTCTATTCAAAAAGCATTTTGCTGAATCTAAAGAGGATTCAAAGATGAGAAAGATAAGGTTTCTGACACTAATAGCCTCAGCACTAGAGTTCTAATCTATATTAGGAAAGCATCAGTTGTATCCTCTCTTCTTGGTTCAAGCAGTCTGTGGTGTCTCTAAGAAACATCATTTTTTCCCTTCTATTTATAAATATCATTTAAAAATACTGTTTAACCTATCAATGTGCTTTAGTGCCCAATCGACTTTGTACGTTAGATCTCTTCCCTTTAAAACATATCTCCTTTTCTAATGTTGTCCTTCATATCTAAGACTTACCCTGCCAAAACATTAATGATGGAAGATTTGTGTGAATTCTGGTAAGTTCAGCTGAAGTCACAAGTACTGTTCAGAACTCTCTCTATGGTATTTCTGTGAGTTGCACTTTACTGTCCCATTCTATATCTTAGGTTGTAATTGGTCTTCTTCCACAAATTTCCAATTAAGACCTACTTGATCAGTTCGGGCAATCTGCCGTCACATACACACATTTTTTTCTGCTCCAGTTGATATGAGCTAGAGATATAGTGCAATTGCTGAGAAAATAAACATATTAGCAAATACTACTAATATTAATATAAATTGATGAGTCAGCTTATAGGATTCTTGGAAATCAATAGTTTTCAAATCTCTATCTAAAGTATTTTATAAAATTTTGGACTGTGCCTTTAAGGAATTTTTGAGAAACTGAAAAAGGCCAGAATGCTTAAAGTTCTACAGATTACTTTGTAATTTAAATACATTATGAAACCAAGTATAATTTTACAGAAGTATACCAAAAGGAAACACTAGCATATCTTGATATTTGAAATACTGTTCAGAGGATAGATTTGCTTTGTGATGTATCAGAAGATGCAACTGGGAAAACAGATAAATATCTTAAGGGGGAAGATTAGAGATGTATACACCAGCAATACATGCATCACACCAACAATGTCTGATGCCTCAAGATATTTAGCATGCATTTTCATTTTAGCCTTTAGCCTGCTATTAATCCTTGAGGCTGTTATACAGCATGCCTCCAAAAGAGACCAGGTGCTACATTTAAAATAAAAGTGTGATTTCCAGTTACCTGTCCTTATTGTTTTTGCTTTTAACCTTAATCAATTTTTGCCTTGCTCTTCATATTTGATAAAGCTTTTTTCCCCTTTTTCCCAGCTGTGATTTTGTGTCTTCTTGACAAGTTTAACCCATGAATGGCGTCATCACGCTCCTCCAATCAGCATTTGGTATTCAGGCAGAAGAATGAAAACTACATATCAGAAAATACATAAAAGGAGCTTGCATTGTGTAGGAAATTCTACCAGGCATCGTTAAAAAGATATAAGTCTTATAAAATAAATTTATTATTGCCATCTCTAGAGAAAGTTTGTCTTTATTATGAGTGAAAGGTAAAGAAAAACAATCTTTAAAGGCCAAGAGGGGTGGATTGCCTGAGCTTACAGGTTTAAGACCGGCCTGAGCCAGAGAGAGATCTCATCTCTAAAAAGAGCCCGGGCAGGGCGGCACCTGTGGCTCAAAGGAGTAGGGTGCCAGCCCCATATGCCAGAGGTGGCAGGTTCAAACCCAGTCCCCCAAAAACTGGAAAAAAAAAAAAAAGAGCCTGGGCATGTGGCAGGCACCTGTAGTCCTCGGGAGGACTACTCTGGAGGCTGAGGCAAGAGAATTGCTTGAGCCCAAGAGTTTAAAGTTGCTGTGAGGTACGATGCCACGACAGTCTACTGAGGGCAACAAAGTGAGACTTGGTCTTAAAAAAAAGAAAAAAATCTTTAAATTTTTAGTTGTTTTAGCCCAAGTAAAACTACAGTTTGTGTAACTGTTTTGAATAAATAATTATCAAGGCAAAAATTAGGAAAATAAGCAATTAGGATTCTTATTGGTGATATGATTATTCCACACAGGCTGACAAGGTCAACAGGTGTTTTCAATATTATTTTCCATTCATTTTCAAGTAAAGCACAATTTATGAGTAATTTTTAAAGTAACAATTGTGGACAAAATACAATATTGTTCCCTCACCCACTTAACAGTCTGAGCTGCTTTCTTGGGTAAAGTTAATGTGGACTGGGTTCAAACTACAGCAAGGGCAGTGTATTCCATCCCAGACAAGTGGGCATGTTTCTCCTGTGTAGGCGCGTAAGTGGGAGAGAATCGAAGGTTCAATATTTGTCCTAGTTCATATCATGAATTAGCTGTGTCAGCCTGAAATATTCACTTACCCTTACTGGCATGGTTGAAGTCAGAGGTCTGAGCTGCAAGTGAATCCCAGGAAGACGGTGGTGTCCTCCAAAATCTGAGAAAAAGCTGCAGAAACCATGGGAGACACCAAGTTGGGCAGAGCCGGCCGGACGCCGTGAGGCGGCAGCTTTGTTGGGCCCGGTGGTGCCGGGTCACCAGAGTTAAGCCTCCCCAGCCGTCTGGCAGGCCGAATGAACCCACTTGCCGCAGACGCCCAAGCCCGGCCCACAGGAGTGAAGGCTCACGGGAAGCGCGAGCCTTACCCAGCAGCCCTCGCGGGAGCGGCCTGGACGGAACCTAACGGGAGTGAGGGGCGGGGCAAGCGTGAGGGGGCCGTCTGGGGTGACGCCTGTACCTGGAGGTGTGCAGGCTGCAGCCTCAGGCCAAATCCATCGGCCTTCCGAGCAGTATGCCCCTGGGCCCGCAGCCGACCATTGCTGAGTGAGGCCTCCCAGCGAGGGGACTCGGTGGCCTGGATCGCCCACGCCCCTTGCGGGAGGTGACCGGGGATCTTGAAGCTGTTAACTTTGGAACCCTGGCACAGGTGCTGATCTATATCCTGCTGTGGTCCACGGGCGGTGGAGGAATTATTTTCAGTATTTCTAGTCTCTTGTGGAAGCCCTCCAATAGCAGTACATTCTTATGTTGGACAGACGTAACCCAGCATCCTGGGACAGTGTCCACAGAGCAGCAGCGAGGAAAGGACTACCCTGACCATGGCGGGACCTCAGCCCCAGCCCCAACGCCTCAATATCTGTATTTATCCTCTTCAAAAGCTCTTTTAGGGAACACTAAATATTGATGTATCTTGAAAAGGGCTTCCCAATCATAACCCACAATCTGCATAATAGATGAAGCTATAAAAAGTTGGAGAAGAAATAAAAATGACTGGAAAGGAAAAGTTAAATTCTAAACTTCTTAAACACTTCCAGTTTAAGGAAGATGATAGGCAAATATGAATAGTAGAACAAGTCCTAGAAACAAATGGTACAAAGAAAACACCTCTCTCCCGATTTCCTCTGAAACCCTTCACTTAGGCCCTAAAGGAAATGTTAGCCTTTCTATAAGGTGTATCCCAGGATATTTGACTCTCCTTACAACCATTTATATAAACTTAACCTTTAGTATGTATTAATGATGGAGTGGAAGGTATTATAATAGTGAGAATTTCTTATAACCTTTCTGCTGTCTCTGTTTGCTTGTGTGTAGCCATGAGGAGCATGAATGTGTGTGTGCATATATCTCAATGATTCATCCGCTAGGGCTGCTAGAACTATAGCTTTTAATGGACCAATTATTGTGGTTAGGATTTGGCTTTAGTCAGGTGATGATAAACTAGATAAATATTCCAGCAAAGCCTATATTTTGAAATCTTGCCTCTGGGGCTAGCTAGAAAGCCCGGTTCATACTGATACAGACTTTCAAAATGCACAGTGTTTTGTAACATACCTGTCTCCACCTGTTTATTCATTGTTCATAGTTCTTTGTTTCTACGAGCTCCAAATGTTTCCTCTTGCGAGCTTAAGGGACCCTTCTGAATAACTTGAGAGCACAAGAAAACATAGCGACTTGAAAGCACACAGACTAGTCAATATGTAATAAGTACATGGTTCTGTTAAGACACATTTTGGACGGAATTTCTGGTTCTGCCCTGTTCTTCTTTTTAAATTTTCTCAGTGTCATTATTTATGTTACTTATGCCTCCTGCCCCCAAAGGTCTTAACTGACTTGGAAAATGAGTAATAGGTAGGGCAAATAGAAATTCTCAGAAAAAGTCCTTCATTTTTCACAGATGAAAAACATTATTATCTTTGGACATGTTCAGTAATTTAAAAATTACACCCCACTGGTTGAGAAAAAAATAATTTAAATGATGGCCCCAAGCATGTTCAGACATCATTGGAACATGAGGCAAGTTTTAGAATTGCAAAATAGCTCTTAAATTTATTTTTATTTTTACAAAGGTTCTTTTTTTTTTTTCAATTAAATACTCCCTGTCCTGCACCCCATCCCACATCATTTTTAGAATGTTCTCTTGTAGCCACAGCATTGCAGTTACATATGGCCACGGGGCTCACAAAATATTCCACTGGAGTTTTAGGAGCTTAATTTGTGGCATAAATCTCTGTTCTCAGGCCTCTGCTCTCAGACCCCACAAGGCTGTCAAGCCGCGCCCGGAAGGCAGTAGGACTTAGTTATAAGTTTTAGCTTTTATAACATTTCGCATGACTCCAAGACAATTGTTTTCCACTGGATTTCAGATGAAGCTGTTAGTTCCTCAGGAGTCCCCCATCTGGGTTTCCATTAATCTTGGTAAGAGGCTCAAATCCTTTCACACTCAGATGCTTTGTCTGTGTCTGTAACAGAGTGCTGGTGAATGGAACAAATTACTGACGTATTGTTTTCTGGTATCCTCCTCACATTACAAAATCTTCCATAAAAGATGGTACCTTGTGGGTGGGATTTGTAAAAGAGCCAAAGAGGGAATGATTCAACGAGATTAAACGTAAACATTTGATTTTGTACTGAAATTCATTTTTCACATTTTGTATGTGTGGAGTGGATTATAAGAACTATTGAGGTAAACTTATATATGTCAAAATTCATCTTTTTAGGTGTACAGTTCTTTGCTTTTTAAAATAATGTGTATCTTACATAAACCAAAAGGCATCATTTTAGATTGTGCTTTAAGTACAAGTTTTATAAACATGAACCATCATCATGGCCACCATGAAAATCAAGATATAGAATATTTCTATCACTCCAGAAAGTTGTTTTGTGTCTCTTGTAGTCAGTTCCTTTCTCTCACCCCACGCCACAGCAACCACTGATCTGATCTATGCCCCACAGTATTACTCTTTCTAGAAATTCATTTAAATGGATTATACGTTGTGTCTGGTGTTCCTTATTTAACATAGTGCTTTTGAAATTCTTCCATGTCGTTACGTGTATCAGTAGTTCTTTCTTTTATGACTTTTGAGTATCACCCCATTGTAAAGATGAGCCACAATCATTTATTTACACATCAGCAGATAGACTTTTGGGTTATCTCTAGTTTGAGGTTATAAAGAGAGCTACTATAAGCATTCACATACAGGTCTTTGTGTGGACAAATGTTTTCTGTTATGTAAAATGCCTAGGAGTGGAGTTGGTGGATTAAAATGTTTATGTCTTTAATATCATAATAAACTGCCAAACTTTGCCAATGTGGTTGAGCCATGGTTGCATTCCCACCAACAAAGAAGGTTCATTCTAATTATTCCATATCTTCACTAACACTTGGTATTGTCAGGTTTCTTTTTTTTTTTTTTTTTTTTTGAGACAGAGCCTCAAGCTATCCCCCTGGGTAGAGTGCCATGGCATCACAGCTCATAGCAACCTGGGCTCAAGCGAGTCTCCTGCCTCTGCCTCCCAAGTAGCTGGGACCACAGGCGCCCACCACAACCCCTGGCCATTTTTTGGTTGCAGCCATCATTGTTGTTTGGCGGGCCGGGCTGGGGATTCGAACCCGCAACCTTAGGTGTACGTGGCTGGCGCCTTAGCCGATGGAGCCACAGGCGCCGAGCTGTCAGGTTTCAATTTTTTGTTTTCTTTGACATTCCGTGTGTATAGAGGTGTTTTATTGTGTTTTTAATCAGAATTTGCTATTAACTAATGACACTTTATATATGTGCGCATACTTATATACATATTTATTTAGTTTAGGTCAGGTGTTAACAATGAACATACTGTCTATTGCATAGTGCAATGAAGAAATGCATCAGATCCCCATGTTAAGGGATTAAGTTAGGCAGAATGAGCAAAGTGAGAGCTTCAGAACCAGGCAGATAAGGGTTTAAATTTCCACTACTTGTGTAGACATCTGCTCTTATTTTCTAATTTATAAGTTAGCAATTATAAAACAACCTCAAACAATTGACAGGAGAATTACATAAGTTAACACATCTAAAGCAGCTGGAAGAATGCTGAAATTCCTTTTTACTCTGGGATCATGCTAACCTTAACATGTGTGAATCACCTACAAGATAATCCTTCTGTAGAGATCTAATGTCTAGAATTTCAAGAGTCAAAAGGTTCATCTTTTGAATGTCTTAGATTGAAAATGAGGTCCTGGAAGTGTAAAGAGAAACAAATATTATAGTGACCCTCCAGAGAATCAGCCATTCCTTCCTCTAGGGTTCTGCATCACTCAGCCCACATCTTCACCACTGTTCTGCTTTTTAAGTATACAGAGAAACAGCTCCCCTTCTCAGTAGACCCTGTGCTTCCTGCGGATAGGGACTAAGAAGTTTTGCACCTCTGTGTCCCCGCTGGGTGAATGCTGTGTCTGGATGAGGTCACCTGGTACCTCAGCAGCCATTCTACAGCTGAGGATTGGTGGAAGGAAACAATGGCTCGTCATGGGGCTGACAGCAGCCAGTGTTTGGACATTTAAATTTGTGTTTTGTCAGAGGGTTAAGGTTTAGTGTCAGGTTTACATTTCTCGAGCTGGTGTTTATGTACTCAGCTTGGCAAGCTCAGCTGGAGAGCAACTTGAGGATGTGGGAGAATATGTATTTCTCCTTCTTGCTCAAGCCAAAAGCACACATCGTTCTGCTGCTCCAAAACTCAAGTAGCCCAGGTCTGCCAAGGAAAGCTTTCCTTTGAGATGCAGGGTAAAACTACATCAAGCCCTAAACCATATACAGAAGGATCTTGGATCTTGCTGATTCAATTGATTTATGATTATTATTAATATACCTTGTATATCTGTGTCAAACCCAGTCTATTTCCTGTATTGCCACAAGAAAAACAAACAAAATAAATAGTCACAAACCTGAAACCCATCACATTAATATCACAGCAACGTAAACCATTTAAAAGTAAACATGAGACTTCCCCATGCTCATAAAGATTCCCACTTCTTCAGATTTAGTCCAACATTCCACTACATCACCCAGATTTCTTTCTTTTGCCTCTTTAAATAAAATAGCAAAACTTTCTCTCATAAAACCCCAAAGATGGTTTCCATTTTCGAATGTGGCATTTCATTCATCCCATTGTCCTTCCTCCCGTGTACCAACCTCATTTCATAATTGGCTTTGTCTTTGTCATGTCTCTTTTCAGACTTTTATATACCCCCTTCTTTATATCCTTGGAACGTCACCAGATGCCTTTTAAAGTATAGCTAGAGTCATATACTCCTTGAGGGCAGGGATATGTCTCATGTCCCTTGCTTGTAAAGTAATTATGTTTCTTACTATTAATAAATACTTTACACCCTTCACAATATGGCCACACAGTACCTTTTTTCAATGAACTTTTCAACTTAAATGTATGAACATGGTTCAAAATTCTAAGCTACTTCGTTTTGTGAATTCAAGATCAACATGTCCAAATGCTTTAGATTTATTTCTCATAGATGTCTTTTACTAATACTTCAAAATCAAAATTTCCCAAGTAAAATTTACTATATTTGTTACTTTTTCCTGTTAAAACAATCCTCTGAGGATTTGTAAATGATAGCTATGTTGATAGGAATAGATATAATTTAATAGTGAAGACAAACAGTGAGTTTCCTTTCTAATGACTTAAGAATGAATGGTTGTGGGAACTGAAGAGAATTATGATATTATTAACTAGAATATTTCTTGTTGAACCTTGCATATTTTGGGGAAGAGTTATCTTGTTTAGCCTATTTTCAATTTGTCTTATTGATTGATTGATTGAAACTGATACATAATTTTGCCAGTTAATGCTGTAAGTTAGAAGCATTATTTGAATGACCTTTCTAGATTTAACAAAAATGACAGGCAACTTTCATGCTTTGCTTTGAGGAAAGATATAATACCACAGATTTTGTAGCTAGAGAAATAGTATCTTTCTCAATACCCCTTTTATACAGAGCTGGTTGCCAAGAAAGGGTGAGTATAAATTTGCGTAGGGTCCAAATTGAAACCACCACTCTTTATTCTATTTTGAATTTCCACATTATTACAAGGTAAGACAATTAAGTTTGCAAACTCATATTAGAAAAAGTACTACACACCTCATTGCTGAATATTACTACGGTCACCTTCAAATTACCTCCTTTGGGAAGAAATGCACTAGTACCAGTGCCTAATCTACCCTTTTGGAACTCTTTTTCTGGAATAGCCACCAGAGCTGTCATCATACTACCCTCTATGCACTGAATGTCATCAAAATGCCTTCCTTTTAATATTTCCTTTATCTTTGGTGAAGAAAAAGTCATTTGGATCACATCAGGTGAGTAGGGAGGGTGTTTCAATACAGCTAGTTGTTTACTAGCTAAAAAATCCCTCACAGACAGTGCCATATGAGCTGGTGCATTGTAGTGATGCAAGAGCCATGAGTCGTTGACCAAAATTTCTGGTTAAGATTTTCCTGTTTCTCTATCATGTTTACTTGGTCTGCTATGCTTCTCCTAGTCAGCTGGTGACTTTGACACACAATTTGAAAAATGTCTGCAATGTTTTTGTCAGTTCTGCTTTGTTACTGGACACCCTGATCTCTCTTCATCAGTGATGCTTTCTCTTCCCTCAGAAAAATGTTTAATCTGTTTTTACACAGCCATTTTCTTCATGGCATTATTCCCATAAACATCAACTAACATGTCCCTGATTTCACTTCCACTCTTGCCAAGTTTGACAAGAAATTTATGAATCTGTTCATTGTTCTAATTCGAGCTCTGACACTCTCATGACAGCACACAAAAACACACAACAATAATAATGAATGCCACTCAGCAAGATACCACCACACATCAATACAAACACAACTGTGAGACACTGATATATATCAAGGTTATGAAATCTTACTGAGTTGTTTTTCTAGTGCTGCCAACATAAGCACACAGTGGCAAGTTCATGAACTTAAGTGTCAGACACTGTAGATATTTTCTGAAGGATTTAGATGGATCCATATGCTTTCATTGGCAAGAGAGGAAATCAGTGCTTTCCCGTGTGCCTCAGACTTTCCCAACTGAAGAGAATGGCAAAGGGAAATGTTGTGCTGAGAGGAGAGAGTATGGACTGAAGACCAGACCCAAGGTCAGAGCCTGTGCTTCCTGTTGTGTGGAAAGTTGGCCTGAGTATAGCAGACATTGAGTCCTCACACCTCTTAGGCTGGCAGAAGAGGGTATTTGGCAACAGAGGCTTAGCTGCAGGTACTATGTGAATAAAAATCAATAAGGTAATATAAATTAGTGTTTAAGTGAAGAATCTGTAGCCAGACTGAAAGCCCATTTGGGGCAAGCTACTTAGCTAAGCTTCAGTTGACCCACCTAATACATGGGGATACTTGTATCACATATTTCCTAAGACTGTTATGAGGATGAAATGAGTTAAAAGGCCTAGAGTAATATCCTGTATGTATACATAAGTACTATATAAGTGTTTGATAAAAAATAAATTTCAGGAAGCCACTGGCATAGCCAACAGGATCAAGCATGTCACTGAGGTGGTTGATTGCCTTCCCTCTGGGAACCAGAGTTGTTTTCTTCATATCAAAATTTCTAACATTTTACTTACCTAATAAATAATACTCTGTTCTCCTAAAATATAGCTTAATTCCAATTGTTTGCATGTGTTTGCATGCAAATTTTAAAATTTAGACTCCACAATAGCTCCTATGTTTTATTTAAAACTCCATAACTGAAGTATTCTTAGGCAATGCAGGTGATTTTTCCCAGGAATGGCTTATTAACCAACTGTACAAATACATCTCCAGATGTTTTGGTAGTGGCACATAGTCTGTGTCTTTGGGCTTGTGTGTACAAGTACTTAGATATATGTCTGTCTGGCAAGTTGTAATCCCTGTTTATCTTCAACACAAAGCTCGGAAAATGGACTGTTCTCAGACTCCTACCCAGTTAGCAATGACATATCACATTCATTCCTCCTTCTTGGTTTGTGGCCTAAAAACTGGGTATTATCCCATCATGTTAACCTCAGCGATATTGTCAGACATTTGGTCATCCTCTTGCACCAAAGCTAAAAATTACTTTTTATTTAAAAAAAAAAAAAGTATTGTTGATGCCTCCCAGTAACAATGATGAAATGGCAACATCAGGGAAATAAACGGCATTAGCAAATTCAAAGGTAGTGTTTGCCTTTAATTGCTTTAGGCATCTGAAAGACTATAAGAACCATTATATTCCTAGACAGGGTTGACTTCTGCAAAAAACAAACAAACAAACCAAAAAAACAGTCTTGTAAACTCCTGAGATTTCTGCATTTGGTAATCATTCTCAGAAGGTCATTGTTATAAAATAAAACAGAGTATCTTTTACACCTGAAACATAAATGAAATATTGTTTTTGTAAAATATGTGTGCCTTATCTAAATTATGGCTAAAAACTTATTTTATTGCCTCACTCATCCAGAAATCACTTATTTAACAGCTCAGATTTCTGGAATATGACCAAAATCTGAATAATGACCACAAAATCCTAGGCTTTTTTCAAGTCCCCACTTAGCACTCTCTACTGTTATTTGGACTCCAATTCTGCAAGTTTAAGAGCCTGTTTTCTTAAACCATGCAGATTAGACTTTGTGTATTTCAGGAGGTTAAGGCCGGAAAACATAGATGTTGTCCTGCCATCATCACCTGATTGGACTTGATCATGCAGGGAAGCGGGGAAAAAGATACATCTCAAAAAACTCATGCGGCCATTGAGTTTAAAATCAAATAACCATTATATTTTAGTAACACCAAAGGATATTCTACAGAATATTGAATGGACAAATATTTTTTCTCAGTCCTTAAAAATACCCTAATTACCCTGATTTAGTCATTATACATTGTGTACATGTGTAAAAATATCACATGCATGCAATATATATAAATATATATGACTATGTACCAGTAAAGAAATAGATTCAATTATCATTAGAATTATTTAAAAACATTTTAGAAACTTTCCATTAACAGGTATCGGGGTTTGGGTGCTGGTGTAAAGTGGTGAACTGCATAGAAGTGAAAATCCACTTATGTTCAATAGTTCATTCTCTGTAGCTATCTCGCACCTGTGGCCCTAACCTGGAATCACCAGAAAACATTCATCCAAGGGTTTCCTAATATTTTCTACCTCTTTTTTAAGTCAGCAAGTACAGGAATATCTCTAAATCCTATAGATTATTTTAATAGAATAAGCTGAATTCTAGTCTATGAATCTGTGAAGTTACTTTAGAAAGATTCCTCCATTTATCTAAAATGTTATATATATTCAGTGTCTCAAAAGAAAAGGTGGTGGACGATGACTCTCCTTCCCTTCCTCTACTGGCTTCTTCATTTTGCAGCTAACACATAGTCAAGAGGTTCTGTGTAGGGCTTTCTTCTTTCTCTAAATCCATCCTTGCTTGATAGAATGGGAAAGATCTGGAAAGGCACAGAGTAAGTGCAGAGACAGCTAGAAGCATGGGAACAAAAACAGCAACAAGCAGTTGTTCCTCCAGAATGTCCCAGAAAGAAAGATATGAAAAGAAATGGTGACAACGTAGGTCATCTTCCAGTTGAAACCAGAATTCATAAATGATGCCTCAGTCATATAAAGAGATGCTGGGATGTTTGATTTTGAATGGTGGAGGGAAACCAGACATTCAGTTGCTGGCCCTATCAAGACTGACACAGGTGTTCACTATTTCCTGCACTGATACACACTGTAGCACATAGCAGTCCAGCAAGCTCAGAGCAAGCCAGTGCACAGCAGAGATTACACCACTGGTCTTGTAATTGCTTTAGCTTCTCCCAACTACACTTACTATACCCCACTAGTATTTTCTTTCCTAGGGTCAGTTATGGCCTTTAGAATGCAAATGACCAGCAGTAGACAGAGTAAACTCATTGTGCTTCATAAAACTTAAAATTGTCTTTCCTTCAAGACATGGAAATATCTTTTAAATAGTACTTTTGATTCTGATTCTATTTGTGGTTATTAATATCATCCCACATCCAAGTCACTTACTCCTTGCAAGAATCACGGAGCGAACCCCTTACACTTACTTGTACAAGCAGGATAATCTGCTGTCCTTTCTTCATTGTTCTTTCTCAGAAACTTGGGAAAAACTGCCAAGATGATTTGAATTATGAGACCTTGAGACATGTAGCCTCATCATAGTCACCTGCATTCTGAAAGATGGTTTTATAAGCATTCTTCTTACTGTGCTATGTTTCCTGTTTATGGAATTTTTCATTCTTTTGAACCCAACTTAAGGGTGTTTCTAGGCATTTACAGCTAATTTGTTGAAGATGGGTTCAATGTGGATCGCAGGGAGTCAGAATGAAATCTTCCTGCTAGAATTTTTATGCAATTTATATTTGATATATTTTAATGCCTTTTACCTTTCACAACACAAGCTGCCAGGAAAAAGGCATGTTTTGCATTGTGGGGTCATTGACTAAGTAGGAGAGTTTCATTAGCACAAGCCTTGGGTGAAACTGGCATAGAACAACATTTGGCTTTGCAATTCTTTCTTTTTTTTTTGCTTTTGATTTTTCTGAGACTTAGGTACAGCTGGTATTCCTTCTGGCCTCAAGCACCCCTGTGTGCTCTCCTCCCTGCTATATCGACCATACTTGCTGCTATGGGGAATGTCTGATTTCAGTTTTCATCTTTTTGTATGAATTTAGGTCTAGGTGTTACTCACATTGTGGAGGCAAAATTGATTGATTGGTCTCCTACTTAAAGTATTTCAGGCATCACTGAAGGTGGGAGAGGAGGCAGAGGGCCTTCCCAGTGACCTAGGGGTGAGGCCAGCCTTGATGACAGGTGCTCAGATAGTCCAAGGTAGGGGCAGGGTGGGGGAGAAAATCTGAACCAAACTTAACAGATATGAATGAGTTTGGTAAAGCTAGATGCTTTTCATAGATTCTTTTGTACTAAAATTGGCAGGCTGAAAGTCAGATTCATATTCATTTCCTGATACAGATACCCATTTTATCCTCATAAGCTATTTTACAAACCACCAACACTTTTGTGTTTTAGAAGCATAATTGGTCATCATTTCTCCTGGCCATCTTTAGGTGAGGTGACTGTACCAGGACGTAGGTCAAAGGGTGGTCTTGCATCCCTGAATTGAGCGGTGTTGTGTGGGTGCAGGCAACAAAGACACAGGAGAGGGAAATTAAATGGCTGGAGGAGAAAAGACCATCACTAGGAAAATATTGATCAAATAATTTGCTTTTTGTCAATACAACAAGTTTCTTTGTATAATTAGATTATATCTCAGCGCACATGGTACATGAAAAGGTTATTTTGGTAAATTTATATTAATATGGATTGGATCCTATTACCTCACTGATCTGAATACTTCATAAACTAAACCCAGCTTCCATTTTCAGACTCACCTGTAGACACAATTCAGCCACACACACATGTATTTGAGCCCCATGCTTCATAGATGACATAGAATGACATCAACCGTGAGATAGCAGTTTTTAAGGTAGCCAAGACACGTATTATAATGCAAAGTTTATCAGGTGAGCAGGACATACACAAAACCATAGGATGAATTTGATACATCCTCCTGAGGTTTCGAAGATAAAGTTAATAAATCAAAAAGCAAGCAATTTTAAATCATTGTTTATAAACAAATGGAGGTATAGTTTGGAATAGAATGGAAGATACTAATTTTTAAAAGAAAGCAAGAAACTTGAAAGAAATCTACTTTTGTAAGGTTGTTTCCATCCTCATCCCAACTTACATAAAATTGCACTTTACTAACTATGCCAAATTAGTCACAGGTTCCAAAACATTCCAAGACTTTGACTGTCTTTATCCCTTTTATTTTGGGGGAGGATCCTCGCTTAAACATTGGGTCTGATAAAAACCGTCCTGACCTTTTTTTTTTTATTATTATTTTCTTTGAATATATCTTATTCTAACTTTCAGAACAAGTTCCTGCTTAGCTATGCGTGCCCGTTTATCACTATTGTGGACAAATAGAATATTACTTCATATTGTATTTACTTATTTACCCTTTTTTCTCTAGGTAGACTGAGAGAATTTTAAGGCATGGGGCCATGATTTCTATTTTGTTCTTTGTACCTTTTATACCTTCTTTATGCCTAAATCATATATCAGGTTATTTCTTAAATGAGTAAAGGATTTGCTTAGACAAATGATAATGGCATATACATTGACTTTCAGACATGGATCCTGTCAAGTGAATTCTGTTAGACCATAGTTAGTGTGTTAGAGATAACAAATATTTTGAAATCAAATAGATCTTGGTTTGAGTCCCAGCTGTGTTAGTTCCTATTTCTGTAAATTTGACAAGTTATTTAATTTATTTGAGCTGTTGTTTGCTTACATTCAACATGGGGATAATGATAACTGCCCCATGGTGTAGTTAAAAGAATTCTGAAATGATCAATGCAAAATATACACCACCTACTAGGTACTAAATACTGTTTACTTCTCCATCCCTATAGGTCCCTCCCTATATGATATAATTTCAAGGGTAATTTGAGTAAAACACCTAGCTTTATAATTACCTTTCCCATCGAATTGGGGTCTTAGAAACTGTAGACGAGAAAAGAAGTGGGCTGGTTAAGTGGATGAATGGACAGCTGAGACCAAGGATGAAGTAAGTGAATATCTTGCCCACTGAGGGAGGTAAAGAATAATAAACCCAAAGCTAAAGATCTACAACTAAGCATCCTACCAAAGTGTCTAAGCAGGACACAATGGATCAGCTAGAAGAATAGGTCTGGGGGCTGCAGATCCCCTGGAAGCAACAGTAGGGCTGGGGAACAAATCTCCCTTGGAGCAGCTCTCACAAAGCCCATGAGAAGGGAGGAGCATGTTAATTCTTTGGAGATATTTAGAGGCTTACCCAAAAATATACTTCCAAGCACTGAATGTTCACCTATCACATTTCCTTCTTGGAGGATTTGTGGAGATGACCGCTATTTACCTGAATTAGTAAAATGTGGCTTAAGAGCAACTTGACATTTGAGATTGTTCTTTCTGATATAAAGACAAGATGACAATATCTACTCTCAGTCCAGCAGAAAGTAGGACTGAGGCATAAGAAAGAGAACAGGGGCTTGAGAGAAAAGCTAGCTGGGAGTAATTTTAAAAAGAGACATTTCTTAAATTTTGATGGGAAATTTTTCTGTGACAGGTGGGAAAAGGTGAGCCCTGAGCTACAATGAGTGCCTGGAGGAATTCAAAGGAGAGGAGTTTAGGATTGAGTAACTGAAGACACATATTGCAAAGATCATATTTTCCAAGGCTCTTTCAGCTGATATAACACACTGTGCAATTAAGGGACTCTGCCTGGGCCCCCACGCACCATTCATTATGTTGAAATGAAGAGGAATAGTTCAGGCAGCACCTGTGGCTCAGTGGGTAGGGCGCCAGCTCCATATACCGAGGGTAGTGGCTTCAAACCTGACCTGGGCCAAACTGCAACAACAACAACAACAAGGAATAGTTAATCCACTCTGTGGAAATAGACTACAAGAAAGTTCAAAGAGAGGGATTTTGGAAGATAACTCCTACGTGTTCCTGCCCTGTTTCACTTCAGCCTCCCAGCGGAGCCTCCGTTGCAGCCAGTTGGGTGTAATCCTGCTCTGCTCCTCCCTTTGCTCTTTGATTTGAACATTCTTGGCGCCCTCCACCTCCTTCCCATTTCACAGCATTGCAGGTTGTGCCTATGTATCCACAGACAATGCGGCAAGTTGAAGCTGTGTCTTTTGCAAGACAGAGCACACGATGGCGCCGAGAGAAACAACCTCCTTTCCTAAGTCCACACCCAGGATCCCACTTTCTTCCACTCATCTCTGCTGACCCTGGTGGTTTTAATATCATAGAAGGGTTCACTAACATTTGCTATCTAAATGCCCCTTCTGAAAATGTGTAAACTTCAGTTGATCAGTATAATTTAATTGCTATAAATCATATGGGCACCATTTTGGAACTGGATAAAAACATTATCCAACAGAAAAAGGATAAACATGCTAATTAACCACCAGTTCTCTCAGTAAAATGTTCCCGCACAGAATCTCTGTAACTGATGTATTTCTTTGATTTGAAGTAGAGGTGTTTTAAGGTAACATGTCGATCCACAAAGGACTAGTAGCTCATGAGAGCTAAGAAAAATATAATATACTGTGTCTTTGTTACTGACACACAGGCTAAAGTCAGGGAACTCTTCAATAAAACTAATTAACGCTGTTTTGATTCCACCTACAAATGTCACTGGCATAACATTTGTAGTCATCTTAAGAAAATGTAGTCATTCCAAGCATGGAAAAACAAAGTACTTGTGAAATAAATAGCCAAGTGTTTCAGTAAGATAAACTTTTTGAAAACATTTTTGCTGAAAAAAAATTCCCATAATTTTACATAGGATGCCATGATAACAATTTTAAGTATTCATAGAGTTTGTAACTATAAAAGGCTTTTATGGTCATTTACTTGAACTCCTCTTCAACCACAGAACTACCCAAGATAGGTAATTTCCTATCATTCTGCTAAATATGAGACTAGAGATTTTGAAGCTTCCTTCAATAAATCAGCAGGAGGTAGCTGAGTCACTCCTTCACTTTACCGAGTAACAGTTGAGCTCACTGCGGAGATTGGAACTGGTCTACTTTTTCCCCACCTCAGAAAGTAGCAGGGGAGGGGATAGGGAGAGATTGAGCTCCAAGAAGAGGAAGGAAAGGTGTAGCTATTCCCTGCAGAAAAGGCTGAGTTTTACTCCAGGTGGGGAAGTTTATTGCTGGAGAGAGTTGAGAGCATGCTTGGCATTTATCGGAGATAACACGATCTTATTTAAATATGTGAGCACTGCTGCCTACCCACAGCTACTACTACCCACTGTCACTGGGGGATGTGGTTACACACCCAGGCAGCTCGTGCTTCGTGTGTGTAACTTCATGAAATTGCTGTTACGTGCAACACTGCAATTTGGATCAGGGAGGCTTCACTGATAACTTGAAGTGCTTCCTGCCAGGGGGTGTTGGTTAGGTTTGGGTGACTGTCACCTCTGAATGTCTCACAACAGTCTTGATACCCCATGACAGTAGTTTTTCATCTTTTGCAGAGCATAGTCTCCCCGAGAAAATGAAAAGCTGTGAAAATATGTACATTAGGTATAGGAGATTGTACAGACCAGAACCAGGAGGGGTGTAGTCCTCTTACGCCTGTTGGTGAACGCCCCAGTCACCTCTAGCCACTGACATTAGAGAAAGTAGCAAGTGCAGCTGGCCTGACACCAGGCCTCAGATTTCCTTTCTCTTTCTTTCTTTTTTCTTTTTTTCTTTCTTTCTTTCCCTCATTTAAGAAACAGCACCACCAGGAGTAGGGACTTTTGCATATACAGTAAAAATGTACAGTATCTTCAATGCAAAGTTGGATGGGTGCCAACCCCCTCCCCCTCCCCACCCAGAAGCATCTTCATTTGAATTTAAAGGGGTGGATGAGTGACAGCAAGACTCTGTTCTCCTTCTGACAGGGCTTTGGCAGATCATTGGTTGTCATCAAACCTATTCCATTTCTTGCTCCCTGCCAGGAATTCCACCTACATGCCTGATGGCAATTAGTCCCTTGTAGGTGCTAATGAATAAAACGCAGCACGTAGACTTCACAAGGATGAAAAAGCCCACGATCCAGATCCAGAGAGTCACTCCAAGAATCAGCCTCCCATCCCGGCCCCCCTCAAATATAGTTCTCACTCTGTCCAGCCAAATGCTGGAGCCAGCCAGCCACCCCCCGCCCCCACCCCTTCTTCTGCGCACTTGGGCTTGGGAAATAGAAAGTAGCTATTTGCTAAGAACATAACTAAACAGAAATCAAGATTTTAGAACATAAATTATTACTTGTTTTTCTGTTACTGCTACATGCCATGAGGATACCAGTTTAGGGCAGTCTGTATCAGGGCATTTGTGCTGAATCTCCAAACCCAAATATGCTTTAGTAGAAGCATTTAAAAAGACCTTGTTGGTGAGAATTCTGCACCAGGTAGGGGGTGGTATTATCAGGGGTTCCCAAGACTTGCGGATGATCAGCTGTTCCTAAGCAGCCCTTAAAAGTAGATTCTTCGATCCTGTTTCTGGAGATTTATTGGTCAGGTGGCCTAGAGAAGAACCTGAAAATCTAAATTTTTAAAAATTTCCCCGGATGAATTGGATACTCATTCTGGGTTTGGCACTTCTGGATTAGATGAGCTCCTTTGTCCCAGTTACCTTGAAAACTCTGGGACTAGGTATTGATTGAAAGGGTCTCAAAGGTTGTGCTCACCATCCAGTTGTACATTTACTGTGTTCTGAGCACTGAGCAAAAACAAACAATTCTCTTTTGAAATCTGACCTCATATCAGAGATGAATTAATGTTCAGAGATTCTTTTGAAATTAGAGTTTTAGGTGATTTTGAAATTTTTCCTTATACTTTTAATATGATTTTCAAATTTTATACCTTTACAGAATAATGAGCAGGCATTTTTTAAAAATAAAAAGACAGCAAATTTAACTGTTAAAGATTTTTCTGCGTTCCAAGAAAAACTAATTTGCTCACACAGAAACTTGTATTTCAGTGTAATTGGGTTTTTTTAAATCCTACGTGCTTCTAATATATGCACTTAAAACCAATCTTTAGAAAAGGGATCCATGAACTTTACCAGACTCTCACTTGATCCAAAAGGTAAAAAGACTAATTCTTACCCAAACCCCTAGTATGCAAGGATGAGTTTATTATTATTATTTATATTTTGCACATATATAAGCATTGTCTTTCTAGGATTATAAAACAATTGCAGCTAAAAGCCTTGGAATGACCTTGGTATCCTCTAAGGGTAGCAAACCAAAGAAAGTGGCAAGAAAGAAATTTTTCTTCCAGTTTTCACGGGCCCCAAAGGTTAAGATAGCTTGAATAAGATTCCCTGGAGCATTCAAACTCCATCATGTTTATCAGAAAGAGAACTTAATCCAAACCCTTTGAGGTTTGTCCTTCTCTAGTCAATATCTATTTCGGCAAAACAATCATGGTTCTAAAGAATAACAGTGAAGCAAGGAAGAAAGGAGAGATTTTTCTATCTGATAGTGAAATGGGCAGGTGCAGTTGAGACTGAAAGGCCATAATTAAAACATTGTTCAGCTGAGGCACTGTAGACGTCCATGCAAGACTGCACAAATCCTCCCCCTGCCCCACACGCCCAAGTTCAGGGGTTTGGCAGGAAAGGAAGCTGAAGGTACCCTGCCATTCAAGAAACAGAGCCCTGGAGCCTGAACTTAGTACCCATGAGGTGCACGTGGAGGAAATTCTACCCGGCCGAACCAGTAAAATTGGTTTGTGTAAAACCTATGGGTTTTAGACCACATAGGAAAAGAAAGGAAAACAAACACTTTTTAATCAAACATATAGTTATGTGCCAGGAATTATACATATCAGCATATTGGAGTTTTTAAATCTAATCAAATAAATATTGCTATTCTAATACAGAGATGAGAAATTAACCCTGGGAAGCTATGAAACATATCCAATGTCAGACTCTGAAGCATTTTATTTTTAACTGGCTGAGTCTTACAATGGATGGTGACTGACCATATATTTATATATGATCATATTAGAACACATAGGCTGAGAAAAATGACTAGAACAGGGTTGAAAAATTCTTGGCACTTCCTTTCATCCCATCCTTGTGGCAGACGTTATAAAGGTGCTGTTTCCTTTCCCAGCCCAGAAAGCTGCCCAGTGGAACATTTCAGGAAGTCATTACAAATCCCTGTGACCAGGGCAGCTGGGCGCAGGGGACAGGGTGGGACTCAGAGGAGGTAGTAGGGCCAGTTGACGGAGCCCCCTCCTCCCGGGTCTCCTGGCCCCCTCCCCAGACACTATGCGCAGACAATTCTGTGGGAACTCTTTGCAGCCCTGAAAAGGTCACTGAGGCCATTGAGAAAAGACGACTCTCTGGTAAGAGTTTGTTACATTCACTATCTTATAGAAAGATTGGCAGTCTCTGGACGCAGAAGAAATAAGTTGCTTTCACACAAAGGATTTATTCCTTGACTAGAGGTTAAGGCAGATTTCTTTCTTTCTTTTTATTGATTTCTTTTTGTTAATTTGGTAGCGCTTTCCCACATCCCTTTGTGGGTAGCTGCCTCCTCTGCATATGTGTAAACCAGCTGTCCTTTGGAATGACACAGGCCCCCACAGTGTCATGGGGTAAGACAGGTGGGAGTTGACTGAGAAACCTCGAACTGCTATTACAGGTGGGGCGACTAGCAGTTGTGGACCCACCCCATGCTTTGCCCAGGTTCAAAGCCTGGGGGCCAAGGCCTTTGACCTGGACTGCCATCTCTCAGGATGCAGGCCAAGGACTGTGGAGGCCTAATGTAGGCTGGGACTCAGTCAGGATAACTTAAGAGGGGGAAAAAAAAGACTCTGCCTTTGCTCGAGTTCTCCAGATTGGCTCTCCAGATGGCCCTCTTTTCTCTGGTAAATTATGCAACAAGCTGCTTCAGCCGAGTTTTGCAGACCTGGATGATCTTGAACTGATTTCAACAAACGGGCGGACTCGTGGGGTTGCAGGGCTCTCTCCTAGTCCTTGTATCTGAGGAAGAAGACGGCAGAAAGAAAAAGCAGATAATTCTGGGTACTCGTGATACAAATAGAGCAACACACATACAAAAAGTAGCATTGCTTTATGCCTGCCTTTTTAAAAAGAAATGGTTTTGGAGGAGCTAAGAGGGTGTCTTATTAGAAAAGGTTAGAGTTCATCACTACCACTCTCCAAAGAGGGATCTCGCCTAGCAGATCCTCACAAGTTAAATGCCAGAATTTAGTCCCTTCTCTGCTGGAATGGAAAAGGTAGAAGGGTTGCTTTTCTGCGTAAGGAGGTATGAGGGTCTCACTCTCTGATGCTATTAACATTTCCTGGAACCAAACTCATAGTGCATGCAAATGAGTCCCTGATTATTTCTTTGGTTTGCAGAATGTCTCCTCCCACTGCACCTCAGGGTTGAGGCGGATGGATGAGCTCATCCAGCCCGGGACTGCTCTCTGTGCTCAGGAACACGGGGTGAGGGTGGGCAGTGGGTGGCAGGGCCACTCTGTGCCTTTACCCTCCCTCCCTCCCCCTCAGCAGGATCACAGTCTTCACCCAGCTTCTTCCCTGCAGAAAATAGAAACTCTGAGGCCAGATTTGCCACCAAGGAGGGAGGAAGCCCAGGTCACTGGGCCAGGAGACAGAGGCACAGCTAGGTGGGTGACAGCTGAGCCCACTAAACTAAAGAGTTTTAGGAAAGGGGAAAAGTGTGTTAAGAAGTACAGTCCGGGCACTAAAGGGGGCAAAAAAGCAAATAAAAGTTTCTGTAGCAAAATCTTTTTTTGAGCTGATGAAAGTGTGCAAAAGCCAAATTACAATTCACCAAATCATCCATTCAAGGTGAGATCATAAAGTACCTTTCAGATCCTCCTTGTGTGTTGGAATCCAAACAGGCACAAGGTGGGTCCCTGCTCAGTCTAGTATATGGCAAGACCTTTAAAAGATAATTAAAATGTAATTACGATGATAGCCTAATAGAGAAACACTGGCAGCTGAGGGACCCTGAGTGAGGACTGATGCTGAGGGTGGGGTTAGGAGAAATTCAGCAGAAGAGGAGGTGCAGTGTAAAGTGTCTCAGATGACAAAGGGGAGAAGGTGATCCCGGGGAAGGGAGCTATAAGTGCTGCGGTGCATGGAAGAGGGGTGGAAGAGCCCACTTGCCCAGGGGACAGAGGTGCTTCTGAAACCACCACGCTTTCTGGGAACAGGCTGTGGGGGCAAGAGAGGTCATTCCCTTCCTGGAAGTGGAAAGAGCCTGGCAGCAGATTAATAGGACCCTCACATATCATGCTCAGGACTGTGGATTTTTCTTTGGAAAGTAGAACACATTCACAAGGGTTCATAAGGGCAAGTAAGAAGATTAACAGAGGGTAAGACAAGGTAGGTTGGGGAAAGATCACTGTTTACATTTTTATTCCCAAATCAAAGATTCCCCAGTTTTCCTTCCAGCATAAAGCCAATAACTAGTAGAGTGGGGCCTGGTCCATTTGGTGACACCAGATTTAACTCACAGCTGATCTGGTTCTTAGTTATGCCTCTAAGAAGAGCCATTGTAAACTAACAGTGAAGATAACACTTCTGTACTATCTATCTACTGTGAGTTCATTCCTTTATTCAGACATTATCTGCTGTTCTCCAGGAATCCATTCTACCGGTCAGGCTGGCACTGGTTACAGGATGAGAATTATTGTAATCTTGTTCCTTGACCCCTTGAAGCCTTTGTTAAAAAGGGAAAAACAGTAAACATGCAAGTAAACAGACAGATAATTAGAAATACTGTTGCATCAAATAAAGAAAAAGACCAGAAAACCAAAAGAGAAAATGACAGGGTGGAGGGAAGGGACCAATTTTGTGTGGTGTGTGAGTAGGAGTTTCATGAAAGGGATAAGGGCTGTGGGAGATCAGAGAGAAGGGTGTGGCACAGAATGAGATGATGGTGGAGAAACAGTCAGAGACCAAGGTATGCCTGGTCTTGCCGGCAGATTCTACATAAGTGTGAAAGCCATTAAATAGCATGATTTGAGGATTTTCTTAAAAGATCACTTGGGCCACTGTGTGAATGGACCAGATGAAGGGAGAAGAAGAGAGGTGAAGACCAGTTAGAGGGCTGTAGTTCGGGGAAGATACAATGTTACCTTAGAGTACAGTCATTCTGGAAGAAGAAAAAAGCAAATAAATATGATGATTTCTGAGGATCTAATAGCAAAGCTACTAGAAAGCACTCTATTTAAAACAGAGGAAATGAGAGAAAATTTAATCTGCTGTGTTGCCAGTCAGGTGATGGAATTGCTGAGAATCCAACAGAAGAAGGTAAGGCAACCTAGAAATTGAATACCACCTCTCACCTGGTTCCTCCAACCAAGAAGGATAAAGGACAGAGGGTCGTTCATCCTCCATGCTTCATCCTTCTGTGATAGAGGGACCAGATGAGAAGGTGGCATTGCTGGAGTCACCCAGCTAGAAGCTGGAGCTATGGAGAAGACACCAGCTTCAGTGAAGCAGAGGAAGAGGTGCCCTATTCGCTCCTTTCCTCCTGCCCACCATTATTTTAGGAACACTTCCCAAAGGAGTAAACACATCCAGAAAGCACTGACACAGAAGCCTGGGGATATGGTGTTTAGGGCTAAATCCCCCATGTTACAGAACTGATAAGATGAAGACTGGATCTGAGTACCCAGGGCTGGCGTAATACAATGTCTGCATTAAAGTAGATTTGACAAGATGTGGTAGTGTGTGGGATATGGGGGGATAAGCAGGGAAGCAAGGTCAAGAATGGTCACCAGGCTCCTGGCTTGAGCAGCTCTGTGCAGAGTGAGGTGCTCTGGACAGGACAGAAGTGGGACGGGACAGAGGAAATGTGCTGAGGAGTATACAAATTCAGTTTGGGGGAGGTTAAGTGTAAGATGCTCATTAAATGTACATTCTAGAAGCTATTTTTTTATTTTAATTTTTTTGTTTGTGTAGTGGGCACATAACAGTTGTATATATTCATAGGGTACACATACCATTTTTATATAGTCATTATAATGTCTCTTAATCAAAGCAGCTAATTGGGATATCCATCACCTCAAGCATTTATCATTTCTTTGTGTTAGGAACATTTCAACTCTACTTTTAAAATTTATTTTAAATACACCATAACTTATTGCCAACTCTATAGACACTTAGTTGTACAAATTGTGTTCATTCTATTTATCTAACTGTATCTTTGTATCCAAACCATTTCACTTTATCTCCCCTTCCCACTCTCAAGAAGTTATTTGAATCCGGAAGTTTCAATTACAGATCATGGGCTCACAACAGGGTCAGAGCTTTTGGTCTGGAAGTTGTCAACACTGGGTGAATTGATAGTGATGGAATCAATGTGTTCATCAAAGAATTTAGAAGAAAAAGAGGGCTCAGGACTTTTTTCTGATGAAGCCCAGCATTTAGAGGGCAGACAAAGGAGGAAGAATTAAAGAGGAGATGGGAAAGCCTCTTTGCAAAACAAACACGCACACAAACAAAACCTCCCACTCTTGACTGACAGCAATTCTTCCTCCAGCTACCTCCTACTTTCTGCTCCCCCTTTCAGCAAAACCTCTTGATTCAGTTGCTTTTATTCACCGTCTTCAATTCCTCGACTCACATTCTATCCTGAGCCCCCTTTGCCCAGTCATTTAGCCCCATGCCTTCACTACCACTACTTATATCAAAGTCATTAATGACATTCATATAATAGTCAATCCTCAATTGATCTTACTTAATTATCAGTTGATCGACCATTTCAGTTATGAGAATGAAAGGAGCTGCTAGTAAGCTACATTGAGACCTCAGGTGTCAATGAACACTGTCTCGGGCAAACCAAGACCTGTAGCCTCTCTGTCAGCATCAGTAGATACAGGTTTTCCCTTCCTTCCACTTCATGCACTTACCTTACCTGACTTTCGGTACACCACATCCAGTTTGCTTCCTCAGTGCAAGTTGTTCTCAGTCTCCCATGATGTTCTTCTCATCAACCACACCACTGTACTGTGGGATGCCCCAGGGCTCAGACTTCTTGTCTTCAAAATCCAATTTCTTGGTGATCTCATCCAACAGCATGGCTTGCAAATCCATCCCTATTCTGGTTTCTCTCGAATGGGTCTTTCCAGTTTGAAACTCTTCCCAAACTCAAATATTCAATCAGCCAAGAGAACACCATGGTGTAGAGGGTGCACTATCTCCACAACAAAAATTCAGATCATCTTTCCCAACTTATTTC
>CAUYQV010062551.1:0-29016 GCA_963574575.1 Galagoides demidoff
GAAGTTCAACTATTGTAATTAAAAGTTTTTCTACTTTCGTAGCACCAATAATAATTAGCTTTTAAACTTTTGACTTTCATTATTAAGTAGTCTATTGTTGTTATGTAATTTACAACCAGAAATATTATAAATGCTATTATAACATTTTAATGTTACATTTTAATTTTAAACAATCAATTAAAGAAATTGAAAGAATAGGCAATAGTCATATATGTATGTACATATTTATCATTTATAGTACTTTCTTTTCCTTTGTGTAGATCTGAGTTTCTATTTAGTTTTATTTTTCATAACATGAAAGACTTTTGGATTCACGGTATAGGCCTTCTGGAAATTTGTTCCCAATTTTTATGTATTGGAAAACATCTGTCTTGTCTTTCAGTTTTGAACAATATTTTTCCTAGAAACAGATTCTAGATGGGTATTTACTTAATATTCATACTTTTACATTAATGATCATTTTTATTGCTTTCTGGTTTCCATGGCTTCTGATGAAAAGTTACCCATCATTTTTACTATTGTTTATATAACATCATTTTTCTATGGATTCTTTCAAGATTTCCTTTTTATTATTTTCAGAAATTTGACTATGAAGTATTTATTCTTTGCTGAAGTTTTTCAATCTCTGCATTGAAAATATTTCCTACCCAACTTTGTATATTCTTGGCTATTAATTAATTAGCTTTGCTATTCTTATTTATTTTCTCAGGAACTTGAATTATATGTATGTTAGACTTTTTGACATTTTCCACATAGGTTATAGAAGCTAATTTTTTTCAGTCTTTCACTATCTGTTCCTTGGGTTGGATAATTTTTATAGATCTGTGTTTAAGTTGACTAATATTTTCTTCAACTGTCTTCTGCTATAGTTTTTTAGTTTTAGGATTTCTTTTCTTTTAAGGTTTAAATTTTGCTCCTGAGGTTTCCCATTCATCCCTTTGTTTTCATTATGACCACCTCCCTTTAAAGTTATTCAATATATTTACAGTTATTTTTCTACTAAATTTAAAAACCAAGCATCTCAGGTTCTATTTCTATAGTTTTTATCTTTACTAAACATAGTTCTATGGGTTTTTTTCCCTCATATGTCTAGTAATTTTAATGAAAAGAGTGGATGATACCGTATAGAGGTATTCTGTTATGATACATCCTGTTTGTTTTGTTCCTCTGCAGAATGTTGATTTTTTTCCAAGTAGGCTGATCATTTTGAACTTGTGGTTTCTGGGATTTGATTTTGTTGTGGAGGTGCCTATTTTATTATGTTCTTAGGAAAATCTCTTAGTTCTGGATTGTAGTATTTCGGAGATTCATTGGCAAGCTCTGAAGTTTCAAATATTAAGGCTTTCTAATTTACTGGGACCCAATTTTCTCTCCTCTATAATGGGCATAATGTTTATATTACCTCTATTTATAATTGCTAAAACTTGGACGCAACCAAAATTTAGGTTGTAGGTAAGTAAATAAATAGACTAGTCCAACTAGATGATAGAATATTATTCAGCACTCAAGGGAAATGACCTATTAAGCTCTGAAAAGACATGGAGAAAATGTAAATGCATATTACTACGTGAAAGAAGCTAATATGAAAAGTCTACTTACTGTATTATTCCACTGGTATTCTGGAAAAAACAAGACTATGACGACAATAGAAAGATCAGTGTTTGCCAGGAGTTGGAAGGATACCTGGGTGGAGCACAGAGGATTTTTCTAGCAATAATACTACTCTGTATGAAACTATAGTGGTGGATATATGTCATTATAAATTATTCTAAACCTTCAGAATGTACAACACCAAAGCATGAACTCTAATATAACCTATGGATTGTGGATAATTGTAATTTGTCAGTATAGGTTCAGCAATTGTAACAGATGAACAACTCTGGTAAGGAATGTTTGATAAAGAGGGAAGCTGTGTGTGAGGGGGAAGGGCGTATATGTGACATCTGTGTATCTTCTGCTCAATTTTGCCAGGAACCTAAACTCCTCTAAAAAAATGCAGTCTATGAAAAAATTCTGACAATTAGTGTTTTGAATGAAATTAAAAAAGCGTAGTAATACCTGTGGTTGAAAAGATGTGCTACTTTATAAGAATGACCAACGAAAGCTTTTCTGAAGACTTAATATTTCATCTGAGATCTGTGAAGAGAAAAGAGTCATATGACAATTTTTAGGGAAGAAAGCTTAGACAGAGGAGACATTTAGCATAGGCCTTCATGTAGGAAAGAACTAATATCATGTGGGGCTTGAATTTACCATATGAAGGGAAGAATGCTAGGATTCTGATCATATATGGCCTTTGGACAAAATATCCTAATTAGACCTGCTTACCAGGTGATGGTTTGTGTAAGCCTTTTAAATTTTTATTTCCACTCCAAGCTGGCAAATCAGAAAAATATTTCAAGACAGTAAGAAATTGCAGGAGTGTCACTTTTGGGGCACTTTCTTGTGAGTGTAGTGAATTTTTCATAAAATGAAGCATGTGTGGGTATAGCTCATCCTATGTCAGCAACATGTTTGAAAACAAGGAGACAAGATTGGCATGGTTGCCATTCTGTGGAGCTCAGAGATGTGGTTTGGTTTGTGAGATGGTAGATAATTTCAACAGAAATGGTCAAAGTATGTTAACAGTCTGAGAGCTAAGTGGAAAAGAAGGTGAGAACATAAGCTATAATGAAAGATTACTTGTCCTGCTACAGTATTAGATCCAATTTCGTGGGGGCATTCTAGGAATAGGAGCTGTTTCATCTTCTCAACAATACTTAGTGATGATTACAGTGCCCTGCATCCTTGCAGGTTGTCACTTAGTGGATTTGGGAGGAGGGGATTTGACAAATCACATGCTTGCCAGCTAAGGAATACTCCAAATTTCTGTTATTTTCTCTCTCCATTCAAATTTTTCCATGTGTCAGACTCTTCTGTGGAAAATAAGCAGCCCTATTTGGAAAGCATAAACGTGCATGCAAATCAGAGTTGCCGGCACGAATATGGAGCTATTAGTGTCACAGTGGGACTGCTCGGGTTATTTATGCTCAGGTTACTCTTTGAAAACAAAAATAAACTCTGAGGGAATTTGTGGATGAGGAATGTCACAGAAACCTAGTCTAATAATCATGAAACATGTGTCTTTCATAGTTTCTATAAAAATACTTTGCTCCCCCTCCCTGTCCCCAACATATCCACTTATGTTAATTTAGGTGAAGTCTGCACAGGTAGATTGAGGTAGAGAGGTGACCTAAATCATACAGATATCAATTTTAGAAGTAGAAAACGGCTATTTAGAAAAACAATAGACCTGTTTCTGCCAGGATTTCTAGGGAGCTATTTCTATACCACTAATGTTTATCAGAGAGCACTTAACTCACTGTCCATTTTGTCAGTCTTATATTTTAGGGGTTATTTATTCTGGAGACTTGGGGTGCCTAATTAGATCAGCTGTGCCATGTGGATTTCCATGGATCCTAGAAAATTAGAATGATCCTGAAAAAACCTTTTGTCTTACAATCTTGGTAAGGCCCAAACATTGAAACATTTGATCAAGCCCACTCCATCAATTAGTGCTTGAGGGGGGCTCTATTACTTACAGTCCATGATTTGTCTCTCTTTCGGACCAGAATAGCTTGACGGAAAGTTTTTAACCAGTCCATTTTGGCCTCAGTTATTTAGATACATTCTTGCTATTGCCCATTGAGCCAAGCACAATGGGTACTCTTTGTGGTAGGTACTTATGTCAAAAGTAGGTTAAATTTCCCTCTCAGGCATTCCTCCTTAAATAACCACACATTAATGAATGGACCATTGACTCCATGTATAAGTCACCATTAAAAAAATTAAAATGTGATTAAAATTTTTTATTTTAATTAACAAATAATATTATTTATTTGTGAATCACAATGTAATGGGTTTGACATATGTTTGCATTACAGAATCCATTAACTAATGGAATCCATAACTAGAATCCATAACTAATAAATCCATTACTTATTTTTTTGTGGTAAAAGCATTTAAAATCTAATCATTTAATAATTTTGTAATATACCTTATAATTTATTATAGTCACCATTCTGTGTGGTTGGTCACTGAAGCATATTGCTCCTGCCTGCCTGAAATTTGGCGCCCTTTCCTCATCAACTTCCCTGTTCCTGATCATCCCTCCCCAGCCTCTGGTGAGCCCCATCATCCTCTCTCCTCTGAGTTCTTGTGTGTTACCATCTTATATAAAAGTCTCTTTATCTAGGCAAAGAGCAAGAGTCAGTCAATACAAATTTTTTTAGACTACTTTGTCTGCTCTGACAATTTTATATTTAATTTTCTATTATTATTTACCACTGGCAGGTCTTCAATTAATGTTTCCTTTAGGGAGTTTTCAGAAATTGTTTTTTAATAGGATGTCAGGTTTGGGTGGGCTACAGTGGGCTGGTCAGAATATGCAGAGAATTAAGAAACAGGCAGCGATTTTACCACATAGGACTTGATAGAAGTAACATACTAAAATACTATACAATTTGGTGATATCTAAGTGTTGTCTGTATATACTATACAATTTCAATTTTAGGCCAATAGCTGTAATGCTTATTAAATTTTCTCTCTGGGAACTACCCCTTTCCTCTTATCTACTGTCTTTCTGCTGTAGCCTGGTTATTTAATCCACTGCTCCCTACTTTTGTTTCAATCATTCTACATTCTGCAAACATTCATTGAGTACTGCTGTGTAATTGACACTATTTCAGAAGCTGAGGATCCAGCAATAGGTAATACAAATTCCCTTTCCTCAAGGAGCTTACATGTTAATGGGGGAACAAGAAAGCACTGCAGGAAAATATAAGAAGTGATATAAAGGTGAGCTAATTGGATAAATATATAACTTTTTTCAATATATGTCTGGGCATGGAGGAGTTGTTTTAGAGTGTGGCACATTTCCTGTTTGCTAGAAATTAGAATCCAGTAGCTGTAATGAATCCCCCAGATGCCAAATATCTAATCAAATTGCCACCAGAATGCAAACTTAAAGGGACTGTGGACAAAGAAAGCATTTCAATTTGAATATTGACAGAACACATCTTGCTGCATTTATTTCAAGCCAAATAGTTTTGCTTCCAGTTTTGTTTACCTTTGATATTTGTATCAAGCTCTTATTTTCTTCTGATAACCCATTAATTTAAAAGTAGCTGTTATGAAGCAGTAGTGACTTTTCCATTATTGAGTATCTGTTTCAAAGTCATTTAATCTTCCAGGCAGAATTTGTTGTGTGAAGTTTCATGCAGCCAAGAATAATTTATTTGCAAATGTAGCAAGAGTATACAATCAGCCAAACAAGATTGAGTTTTTTTCCCTCCAAATAATATTCTACTGAAAGTTTAAATATTGTTAGTCTGTGTTTCATTAGAATTTGAATAGGTATGTGGAGCTACTCAAAATGTTCTCTGATAGTGAATTATTATTTGAGAAACAAAACCCTGTAAACACTGTTCCTTTCAAAATACTAACACATTTAAATTCCAACTTCAGGCAAATATTATTTGGAAGCCAACATTGTTTGAATGAAAAGAATACAATTCAGATTATGATTATAGTATGGTGTACTAAAGAACTAATTAATTTGGCAATGTATTACAGGTGTAAAGATACATGTATAATCTCTTACTCTCTATAGTTGTTAAGAATGTTCTTACTCTGCTTTAATGGTATTATTTTAAAAAGTTGTAATAAACATTAAAAGTTTAGGGGATTGGGCAGTGTCTGTGACTCAAAGGAGTAGTGTGCCGGCCCCATATGCTGGAGGTGGTGGGTTCAAACCCAGCCCTGGCCAAAAACTGCAAAAAAAAAAAAAGTTTAGGGAATATTTAAAAATGATCTTCGAGGGTATATTGTCTGTCACAACACTTGCACAATTACCCTAAATGAGACTTAGGGATTTTCCTATGAAGGAGTCATAAATTTAAGTATTTGCTTATCTTTTATGGTTGTTCCTTCCATTCCTGGTTGATTTTACTTACTATAGAATATAGAGACACTGTCACAATAATCCCATAGCAATTTCAAAACTGTAAGGAACAGTTTTCCTAACTTGGATGCCAATATATTTATTTGGTAGTCTTGAGTTATTCAGTCTATATACACACAGGGTGGATATAAAATCATGTGTAATTTACTATTTTTATTGTAAATTGAACATGAACATTATGTCCATCCCATCTTTGTATCTTGTGTGTGTCAACAATGATAGCCAACTATTAATGTTAAATCAATGTTAAGTCAGATAATATATCCACTACATTTTTTTTTTTTTTGCAGTTTTTGGCCAGGTCTGGGTATGAACCTGCCACCTCTGGCATGTGGTGCCGGTGCCCTACTCCTTTGAGCCACAGGCACCACCCCTACATATCCACTACTCTTTAGACTCCATTTAGATGTTACAATTATAAGGTCTAAAGATCTACATTAAGAGAGGAGAAGATAGAGGTAAGGTAACCCACTGTGTGGTTAAAAACAAACATGAGTAAAAGTGTCTTATTTATCTACCTTATATGGATGTTGATTTCTGGCCATCAAGAATTTTCCTTATGTCTTAGAAAGATCTATTCCTTTCATGGCACCCAGAACAGCACATGAATGAAGGTGTCTCTCAAAGGTTTTTGCCCAGGATTCATTACTGATACATCATTGTTTATTCTCATGGTTTTCCTGGTTTTGCAAAAGTATTCATACGTATTCATCATATTACTGTAATTTTTCTCTATTCGTCCAAGGTACCTGACCTATAGATACAGTATTTTCTCATTTCCATCAGGCCAGTGAAGTAAGTTCTATTATTTATTCATCCAACCAGTTAGAAAATATGTATTCAGGACATGTCATATGCCAGGCTCTGAACCATTGTTTAACAACAGAAAATGGAGTAAAATAAAAAAACTTGCTTTCAAGGATTCAGGAGAAATGGATAATAAGCAGGTGAATTATGAAAGCAATGTTATAAGGATGTGATTGGTAGTAGTGTGGGAACATGGCTTTGTGGAAATACATAGAAGAAAGGACTTCACTTTGCTTGAAGGTGTCAGTGGAGCCTTTCCCACTGGTGGCTGGTTATGAGGACCCTGGAAGGTGACCAGACCCTCCAGTTCCTCTCTCCTCCACCTCCGAATTTTCTTACAAAATCCTTATATACACCAACATTTCAATGCATTGTCTTGATTAGAAGGTAATTCCAAGCTTGGCTTTGTTTCCTTTCTTCACTTAAGGAGGTCCCTAAGAGTGTATAGCACTAAACCAGGCTCTGAGAATGGTGATACACGTAAGCTCTGCTCTTGTGGAATGTGCTTTCTATTATAAAGCCACAAACATATAACCTACAACTTATTTAATAAAAATTGTGTGGAGTGCTATGCATGAGAGTCACAAGGTGCTCTGAGTCCATCTAACAGGGAACCCACAGTAATCTAGGGTCAAAGAAGTTCCGTCTCGAAGTTTCCAGAAAAAAAGTGAGAAAACCAATAAATCGGGGAGGTTGCCTGCTAGGCAGGAGGACAGCCTGAATGAAGACATTGGAAATGAAATAAAGACCAGCTGATATAAATCAGAGCCCAGACAAAGTGAAGTATGGTTCAGAAAGAACACACAGTAGGGCCAAGTCAGGAGGAGCCATGTGGGCCACTTTTGATCTTTCACAAAGGGAAGAAACTGAAGGTTTTTCAGGATGGGATAGGGGTTAGGGAACTCCAATCTGCATTTTTAAAATTATATCAGAATATTACAGGGGTATAAACATTTTAATTATATGAATTGCTTTTGTACACTCAAAGTTGTAAACATTCCCATCACCCAGATAGTATGTATTGTACCTGTTAGGTGTGAATTCTTCCCCCCTCTCAGCTGCTCGATTTCATTGACTATTACTGCCAAGTGTGCACATGGGTATTGATTGGCCTTATTTAATAGCGAGTACACATGGTGTTTTTACATTCTTGTAATACTCCATTTAGAAGCATGGTCTCCAGTTTCTCCCAGCCAGGTTGTTACAAAAGGTATTAATTCACCATTTATTTTTGTGGTTGAGGAGTACTCCATGGTTTACATATGCTACATTTTATTAATCCACTCATGATTAATGACACTCAGGTTGATTTTGCATCTTTGCAATTGTGAATTATGCAGAAATAAACATTCAAGAGCCAGTGTCTTTTGATAAAATGACTTTTTTCCTTTGGATAAATACCCTGTAGGAGGTTTGCTACATCAAATAGTAGGTCTACTTTTAGTTCTCTGAGGTTTCTCCATACTGCTTTCCATAGAGGCTGTAACAGTTTGCAGTCCCACCAACAGTATATGAGCATGCCTTTCTCTTTGCATCCACACAAGCATCTGTTGTTTTGGTGCTTTTTGATAAAAGCCGTTCTCACTCAACTTAGGTGATGCCTTGTGGTTTTGATTTGCATTTTCCTGATAATTAGAGATACTGTGCATTTTTTCACGTTTATTGACCATTAGTTTATCTTCTTTTGAAAAACTTCTGTACATGTCTCTTGCCTACTTTTTAATGAAGTTGTTTGAATTTTTCTTGCTGATTTACTTACGTTGTAGATTCTTATTATTAACCCTTTATTGAATATATATTTTGTCTCATTCTGTAGGTCGTCTATTCACTCTATTGATTGTTTCGTTGGTTATGCAGAAGCTTTTTAATTCAATCAAGTCCCATTTGTTAATTTTTGTCATTGCTGTGATTGCCTTTGGGGGGGTCTTGTTCATAAATTCTTTCCCCAGGTTGCTATCCATAAGCTTTTCCAACATTTTTTTTTTGAGAATTCTTTTAGTTTTATGCATTAGATTTTAGCCTGTTATCCATCATGAATTAATTGTTGTGGGTGGTAAGAGGAGGTACAGGTCTTTTTAAATTGTCTATGTGTGGCCATCCAGTTTCCTCAGCACTATTTATTGACTAGAGATTCTTTTACCCAGTGTATATTAATTGTCTGCTTTGACAAAAATTAGATGAAAATATGAGGATGGTTTTATATTTGAGTTCTCTGTTCTGATCCATTGGTCTATGTCTCTGTTCTTGTGCCAGTGCCATGCTGTTTTAGTTTAAGCTACCTTGTAGTGTAGCTTGAAGTCTGGTAAAGTAATGCTTCCTGATTTGTCCTTTTTGATTAAGGTTGCTTTGGTTATTCAGGCTCTTTTCTAGTTCCATATAAAGCATAGCATTATTTTTTCTAGATCTTCAAAAAAATGGCCTTGACATTTTAATGGAGATTGTGTTGAATCTGAAAATCACTTTGAGTAGTTTAAACATTTTAACAATATTGATTCTGCCAGTTCATGACTATAACATGTTTTCCCATTTTTTAAATATCCTAGTAATTTACTTCTTTGGTGATTCATAATTCTTCCTGCAGAAGTCTTTTGCTTCTTAGTTACATACATTCCCAGATATTTTATTTTCTTTGTTGCTATTGTGCAATGTATCAACTCTTTGATTTAATTCTTAGCTTGAGTGGTGTTGGTATATAGAAATGCTACTGACTTGTGTACATTGATTTTTTGTTGGATTTGAGATTTTGCTGAATTTATTTATCAATTCCAGGAATCTCTTGGTTGAATCTTTGGTGTTTTCTGAATGTAAGTCTTATCATCAGGAAAGTTGATGAAAAAACTGATAGTTTTTCCTCTTCTGTCCCCATTGGATACCCTTCATTTCCTTTTCTTGTCCAATTGCCCTGGCTGGGACTTCTAGCACTATGATGAAGAGAAGTGGTGACAGTGGTCAATTTTGTCTAGTTACAAATCTAAACGGAAGTCCTTTCAATTTTTCTCTGTTCAGTAAGTATGATGTTGGCTGTGGGTTTGTTGTATGTGGCTTTTATAATTTTGAGTTATGTTCCACTTATGACTATTTTGTTATAAAAAGGTATTGAATTTTGTCAAATGCTTTATCTTCACCTATTGAGTTGATCATATGGTCCCTGTTTTTCCTTCTGTTTATGTGCTGAATCTCATTTATACATTTGCATGTGTTAAACCATCCTTGCATTCCTGGTATGAAGTCCACTTGGTCATTGTGGATTTATTTTTTCTTTTTGATATTCAGCATAATTCAGTTTGCTAGGATTTTATAGAGAATTTTCACATTTATATTAATAAGTGATATTGATTTGTAGCTATTGTTGTTGTCATTATGTCCTTTCTTGGCTTTGATATCAAGGCTTTGTAGAATATGTTGGGGGGGATTCTTCCTTCTCAATGTTATGAAATACGTCTGTCATGCAAGTACTTGTTCTTTGTAGATGGGGTTAAATTCAGCTGTGAAACCGTCTGGTCTGAGACATTTGTCATTGGAAGTTTTTTTTTTTATTATTGTTACATCTATTTATTTACTTGATATTGATTTGTTTGGAATTATTTTTCTTCCTGATTGAGCCTAGGGAAGTTGTGTGTTTGTAAGAATTTGTTCATTTCCTCAACATTTTCTAGTTTATGTGCATAGAAGTTTTTAGAGTATCTAGAAATGATGTTTTATATTTCTTTTTTTTTTTTTGAGACAGAGCCTCAAGCTATCCCCCTGGGTAGAGTGCCATGGCATCACAGCTCATAGCAACCTCCAACTCCTGGGCTCAAGCGAGTCTCCTGCCTCCGCCTCCCAAGTAGCTGGGACTAAAGGTGCCCGCCACAACACCGGCCATTTTTTGGTTGCAGCCATCATTGTTGTTTGACGGGCCCGGGCTGGAGATTCGAACACGCCACCTTAGGTGTACGTGGCTGGCGCCTTAGCCGATTGAGCCACAGGCGCCGAGCCGATGTTTTATATTTCTGTGGTAACAGTTGTATTATCTTTTTCATTTTGGATTGGGTTAATTAGGGTCTTTTCTTTTTGTTTTTGGGTCATATAGAATGAAGTCTGTCAATTTTATTGATCTTTTCAAAGAATAATTATTTTGCTTCATTAATCTTTTGTATAGTTTTTTGTTGTTGTTGTTGTTGTTATTGATTTCATTTAGTTTTGCTCTGACCTCAATTATTTTCTTCTGGTGGGTTTGTGATTGGTTTGCTCTTCCATTCCTAATTTCTTGAGGTGATTCATTTGATTGTTGATTTGTTACTGTCTGTCATTTTGATGTAGGCATTCATGGTATGAATTTTCCTATGAGGACTGCTTTTGCTGAATCCCACATATTTTTATAACTTGTGTCCTGTCTTTGTCATTTTGCTTTAAGAATCTTTGATTTCCATCTTAATTTACTCCTTGATCTAATAATCATTCAACAATAGGTTATTTAATTTCCATGACTTGTATAGAATTGAGTATTTCTGTTGGAACTGATTTTCCAGTTTTATTCTGCTGTGGCCTGAGAAAATATATGGTATAATTTCTATTTTGTGGCCTATGATGTGATCAACCTTAGAGAATTTTCATGTGCTGATGGGAAGAACATACAATCAGTAGGTTTTGGGAATATTCTGTAAATATCTGTTAGGCCCATTTGTTTTATAGCAGTGTTTTTCTACCTTTTTTATCTCATGGCACACTTGAACCTATAGTTAAATTTCTACGGCTTACTTAAATTATGGTGATAAAAAAAGCAAAAAAAAAAAAAAAGGAATATACTTACTGTGCTTTGAACTTTTTTTGAAAATAATTTAATTAATGATCTTTAAAATTTTTTTGTGGCACACCTAAGATCCTTTCTTGGCACACCAGTGTGCTGCAGCTCATCACTTGAAAATCACTGTTCTAGAGTCTCATTTAAGTCCATTATTTTTTTTTTATTTTCTGCTTGGAGGATCTGTCCAGTTCAGTCATTGGGTGTTTAAATCCCCAGATATTATAATGCTGCTATCATCACTTTGTTTATATCTGACAGGATTTGCCTTATGAATCTACGTGCACTTGCCTTAAGTGCATAAATAGGATTGTTACATCTTCATTTTGAATTGTTCCACTTACCACTATTAATAGTATACCATTATATAATGACTGTCTTTGTCTTTCTTTATTTTTGTTGATTTGAAGTCTATGTTATCAATAATGAGAATGACTACATCAGTTTTCTTTTGGTTTGTATTTACATAGAATATATTTTTTTCCATCCCTTCACTTTGAGCCTGAATAAATTCTTTTGCATTAGATTTATTTTCTGCAAACAAGAGATACTTGTCTTATTTGTTTATTTATTCCATCAGTCTATGTCTCTTCAGAAGAAAGTGAAATCTATTCACCTTTGTTGAAAGAATTAATAAGTGGGATGTATTTCTGTTCATCCTGTTTTATCTCTTGAATCATTATAATATTTGGGCTCTGAACTTTAGCTTTTAGCTCATTTTACATTGATGGAGTTTTTTGTATTGATCAGTGTAAGATGCAGACCTTAGTACTTCCTACAGGGTAGGTCTGGTCTTGACAAATTTCCTTGGGATTTGCTTATATGAGAAAGTTTTTATTTCTCTCTCATATGAGAAACTTAGTTTTAAAGGCTACAAAATTATAGGCTGGTCATTCTTTTGTTTGAGCTGACTGAGAATAGGGCCCCTCTTTACTAAGAAGAATATATTCCAGCTCCATTCCTGTAAACATAAAAGAGGTAAAGTCTCAATCTTTTTTAAGCCTGCATAGTGTTCCACAGTATACATATACCACAATTTATTAATCCATTCATGGGTTGATGGGCACTTGGGCTTCAAAGTAGAGAATTAGAGGAGGATGGGAGGGGAAGAGGAGGTTTGATAGAGGGAGGGTAACTGATGGGACCACCCCTATGGAGCATACTACAAGGGTACAAGTCAAATCAACCAAGTATAGAACATGAATATCTTAACGCAATAATTAAGAAAATGAGGTGAAAGCTGTATTAATTAGTTTGATATAAGCATTCCAAATTGTCTAAAAAATTCAACACACTGTACCCCACAAATGCATAAATGTATTCATGATCTATATGTATATGATTTAATAAAAGGAAAACAATAAAATAAAATAATAAAAAAGGAGAGAATAGGGCCCCTCTTCCTCTGCCTTGTAAGGTTTCAGTTGAGAAGTTTGCAGTTAGTCTGATGGGTTTTGTCTTATGGATCATAGGACTTCCCCTATAGTGTTAGCTTTGGCCAATCTGATAACCATATGTTGTAGTAATTGTCTTTTGGGGATGAATCTTCCAGGAGTTAGTTGAGCTTCTTCTACATGGATATCTAGATTTCTAGCAAAATTTTCTACAGTTATTCCCTCTAATAGGTTTTCCAACTCTTGTGTATTTTTTTCTTATCCTTAGAGATGTCTATGGTTTTCATGTTAGGCCTCTTTACCTAATCTCATATTTCTTGTAGGCTTTGTTTGTTGCTCTTATTTCTCTATTCTTTCTCTTTGACTTTTTAAAATTCAAAGTTTTCTTCAATCTCTGAGATTCTTTCTTCTGCCTGATGTGGACCACTCTTAATGCTTTCCACTACATTTTTGAATTTTTCATTTCCAAAAGTTCTGTTTGATTTTTTTTATAATTCTATTTCTTTCATGATTTTTTCATTCATTTCCTGCTTTTGTGTTGTGGGTTGTTTGTACTGGGTTTCTATTTCCTTTTTATTTCTGTAAGCTTCCTTATAATCTATATTTAAAATTCTTCAGCAGTCACTTAAGTGCTTTAATTATGATGGGTATTTATTAGTAAGGTGTTATTGTTTTCTTTTGGGGGTGTTCCTTTCACTCTGAATTTTCATGTTTCCAGAGTTTTTTCATTGATTCTTTCTATTCTGGCCTCTTGATTGAGATCTGGGTGTGCTTGGCCTGGTGTATAGGCCTGTCTCTGTGTCCCTCAAGACCAATCCCTGACTGTGCTACAGAAAGGAGTGTTGGTCTGAGTTACCTGTGGTGTATTCCAGCAGGTTTGATGACCCTCTTCCTAATAGTGTGTAATGAGTTAGGTCCTGCAGCTTAATCTCTAAGATGGTGGGTGGTATTTGTATGTATGAATCAGCCACTTCCTATTTGCTTGAGTTGGAAGATGTGCTTAGCAATGGGACCTTTTCCTGTCTCTGATTATAGTTGGTCTGGAGGACCCAACTGGCAAGATGTGTTTTTTTTTGTTTGTTTGTTTTATTTTTTGAGGCAGAGTCTCACTATGTTGCCCTTGGTAGAGTGCTGTGGCATCACAGCTCACAGCAACCTCAAAATATTGAATTCTTTTGCCTCAGTCTCCCAAGTAGCTAGGACTACAGGCACCTGCCACATTGCCTGGCTATTTTTTTTTTTTTTTTTTTGGTTGCAGTTGTCATTGTTGTTTAGTAAGGCCTGGGCTGGGTTTGAACCTGTCAGCCTGGGTATATGTGGCAGGCATCCTACCCACTGAGTTATAGGTGCCGCCTACTTTTTTTTTTTGCTAGTGGTAAACCCTGGTTTCCCAGGAGGGGACACACAAATGCTCCAAGCTTTAGGAGGGACCCTGTAGCTCCCAGGGGGTTGCTTGATCTCTCTTCCTCCTGAGGTAGGAGAAGAAGCAAAACTGATTGTGGCTGGACTGTGAGAGCCTGAAAGGTTTTGCAAGGCCTTAGCCAGACTCAGAAGTTGCTTTTATGGCTTCTAGGGTGAGCCCCTGGCATGAACTTCAGAGCAATCTCTCTAAGCAGGAAAGGCTATTGCTGAGAGAGGGGAGGGGCCTAAATGCTTGAAAGGGAATGCCCTGGGCCAGGCTCTCTCCACACTTCTCCACTAGTGCAGTTTCTCTGCAGGGTGTCATGAGTGTCCCCCTTAGTCATGGCTCCCTGGAGCCCCACAGCACTCATCAGGTGAGTCTATTTGAGTTCCCTCACCGCAGAAGACTGGCTCTCAAACTTCCCTTTAATCTATCTGTCTAACACACAACTGTGTGTCTTCTCAGAAGGCTAGTGGGTTGAGGGTTCTTCATTTGTACACCCCTGTTCCACTATATGACCCCAAGACGAGAGGGGTAGCCCTTTTTGCCCATAGGGGGCTCAACCAGGGGTGCACTTCTGGTGGGGAAAATTAGCCCCTAATGAGTTTCTTGGCTTCTACTACAATCGTAGCTGTAACGGGAGTTGGAAGATTGCAATGTTCCTTATCTGCCCAAGGAATTTAGTTGTCATGGGAACCAGAAGCTAGGCTAGTTCCCTCTAAGTTCCACACCCTTATCCGATATGGTGGTTCTCCTGTGAGCATGGGGGCGGGGTAGGCATGCTTACAGATCCCCATGCCTCAGCACCTCTCCACACTCTCCTGTTGGGTATGTCTGTGAGGGCTTCCTTTCCACCTCTATCCAGGACTGAGACCTCTTCTCTGATTTTCCCTTCAGTGCCCTCATGTTGGACATCAGCTCAACCCACCTAAGCTGCCAGCACATAATCCTGTGAAATGCTGGAAGCCAGGAAGGTCTAAAATTATGGCAATTCCATTCTCCTTGGCGATCTTGGCCAGGAATGCACACCTACCATGGAAAAGCAGCTGTTCACGAGCTTCTCAATTCAGAGTGCTTCCGTGGTTACAGTGGGATGGAGGGGCCATGACTACCAGTCAGCATGAGCTAATGCCATGAGTAGAGCAGGTGCAGAGGATAAGTCTAGGTACAAGAAAGCTAGCATTATGGTCCCTGGAGGCACTCTCCCATGGGGTTTCCTTTTTGAACACCCAAACTCCCTGGGTTCACTGATTCACCCTACTATTCCTATCTAGCCACTATGCCTGGGCTTATGGAGGGTGGACGTGCCTCCAATATATTTTGTGTTCCACTGTTCATCAAAGGCACCTAGGTGGGGAAGGGGAAATGCCTTACCCTTTCATTGGGTTTAGAGCTGTTGAGTTTGCTATGTGCTACTATCTTCTCCTTTCTATCTTCTTCTTTCTCAGCTTCACAGGTTTTCTTGAGGGGAATCTCTAGACATCTCTGTTGTCTTTCTCTGTTATCCACACCTGAGCTGCAGCTGCTCTCCTTAGTCCCATAGTCTACCTTCCTTCTGGGATGTTCCAACATATGATATCTCTACTTGGCCCTCTTTTCTCCTTCTCCAATCTTCATTTTTAAATTAGCCTTAAGGCTGTAGTATGAAGATTTCATCAAAATAAAACTCTCTTGGGACCCTTTACCCTCCAGGCTATATCCCTTAAGGAATAACGAATATAAGATTAAATAGGTAAGTTCTCAACAGGGGCCAGAACTCTGTTGCAGACAGTTGGCTCTTATCAGCTATTCTAAGGTACTCAACAGCAGCAGAAAACATCCACTAAGGCAAGTGTCTTTGAAGAGCACCATGGAAATTGTGTTATGTGCTCATTGGTTTTACTCTGCCTTGCATTCTCTGGCCTTTCTATTGTTAGCTTTTACTGAGAAAGCACTTAGAACTGCTCTGATAACAGAATAATCCAAAATAGCTCTATGTTCTTTCTTCCCCTTTTAAGCTATTGGAAATGTATCACCTCTTCTGCACATCCACCCTCAACACTAAAAGGCAGTCTCTCGACAGTGGATGTGTAACTGAGCACTGTGTAACTCTACTGCCAGGCTTGTTTTCACTCCAGCCGTTTTTATTGCCAAACACAATTCTAAACTTTAGCTGAGGTATACTTGACAATGTGGGTTTGTCACATAGTCTCTAATTATAGGAGAAGACCTTACTCAAATCAACAATTAGTCTCGACTACTGGAACAAACTAATTGGTATTCCTGATTTTTAGCTTTCACCTCCTCTGATTCATCCTATAAAATAGACTAGAATAGCAATAGACAAAATCGTGTAGTCAGATGCTCTGATTTTCATTTTCTGTACCTTTTTCTGTCCTTCCATTTTTCACTTTTTTCTCTTAATTTTTTTTATTAAATCGTAACTGTATACATTAATGCATTTATGGGGTACAATGTGCTGATTTTATATACAATTTGGAATGCTTATATCAAACTGGTTAACAGAGCCTTCACCTCACTTACTTATTGTGTTAAGACATTTATATTCTACTCTTAATACATTTGACATGTACCCTTGTAATATGCACCATAGATGAGGTTCCACTGATCACCCTCCCCCTCCCCTCCCATCCTTCCTCTTCCCTCCTTCATCCTAGGCTATAGCTGTGTTTTATCTTTCATATGAAAGTGTGAGTGATTATATATTGGTTTCATAATAGTACTGAGTACATTGGATACTTTTTCTTCCATTCTTGAGATACTTTACTAAGAAGAATATATTTCAGCTCTATCCATGTAAACATAAAGAAGTAAAGTCTCCATCTTATTTAAAGGCTGCATAATATTCCATGCTATACATATACCACAATTTGTTAACCCATTCTTGGGTCTATGGGCACTTGTGCTGCTTCCATTACTTGAAAATTATGAATTGGGCTTCAGTAAACAATCTGGTACAAATATCTTGGTTGTAAAGTGATTTTTGGTCTTCTGGATATACACCTAGTAGAGGAATTACAGGATTGAATGGTAGGTCTACTTTTAGTTCCTAAGTGTTCTCCAAACTTCATTCTAAAAAGAACATATTAGCTTGCATTCCCACCAGCAGTGCAGAAGTGTTCCCTTTTCTCAACATCCATGCCAACGTCTATAGTTTTGGGATTTTGTTATGTGGGCTATTCTTACCCCACAATAGGGGTTAGAAGTAGAAGTTATCTCAAAATGGTTTTGATTTGCATTTCTCTGATGATTAAAGATGATGAGCATTTTTTCATGTGTCTGTAGGCCTTGCACCAAGCTTTCAGAGAAGCTTCTGTTCATGTCTCTTGCCCACAATGAAATGGGACCTCTTGTTCTTTTCTTATTAAGAAGTTTGAGTTCTCTGTGGATTCTACTTACCAAACCTTTGTCAGAAACATAGCTTGCAAATATCTTCTCCCATTCTGAGGGCTGTCTCATTGCTTTGCTTACTGCGTTCTTGGCTATGCAAAAGTTTTTTAGTTTGATCAGATCCCAGTAATATATTTTTGGTGTTGCTTCAATTGCTGGGGGTGGGAGGAACTCCTCATAAAATATTCTCCCAGGCCAATTTCTTCAAGTGTTCTCCTTGCACTCTCTCCAAGTACCTTTATAGTTTCATGTCTTAAGTTTAAATCTTTCATCCAGTGAGAATCAATTTTTGTTATTGGTGAAACGTATGGGTCCAGTTTCAGTCTTCTATAAGTCACCAGCCAATTGACCTAGCACCATTTGTTAAATAGGTAATCTTTCCCCCAATTTATGTTTTTAATAGGCAAATTTCTTATTAGTGGCCTGCTAAGGATCCCAAGATCTTCAGTCCTAGGCAGCTTGGTGTGTTACTATCCCTCTAAATTTACTTACATTTCATACTCTCAGGCTATACATCTTAGCAAGGTTAAACAATATATGTTTTTGAGCTCAGATGTTAAGGAATGACTAAACTTTATAATGCCACATTCAGAAAACATTTTCATTTTTACCCCAACATTGAGTTTTAGCACAGCCTTGAGTACTGTGACGATAACAAATACAGAGGCAGGAATATAAGGGAAAAAACTCAGAATAGAACTTTAACAAATATTTTTTCATATAAGAGCACCATTGAATATTTGGGTAGTATTTTAAAATTTACAAAACATTTTTATATAAGTTTTTAATCCTTTTAATAACTTTGAAGGAGTACTGAGGTGAGATCACCTGCTTCATCAGAACAGATATAGAATATAGCAGTAAGGACACATATTGCTATATCTTGATGGGATTTAGACTGCCATAAATACCAGCTTTTAAAACAAAAATGAAGGAAAATTAGTTATAATGTCATTATAAAGAGAAATCATGAGCTAGAAAGAGAAGTAGAGAGATGCTAATTCAAAGAATTAGGAATATTACAAATATTATAAAATTAAGTTGTTTCCTTCCTGAAAGCCAAGTCAAAAAGATAAATGTAATGGATCACTTTTAGTTTTGTACCCAGGAAGCACAGGTGTTGGCTAGGGGCATCAACATTTTTTTATATTCTTGGCATTAAATTTGAAATAGTCTTTCTCATACAACCTGTTATACAATGGATACTGCATGACAAAATTAACAAAGCTTCAGTAGCTGTTATTTCTCACATAAAACCTAACTGGATTGTAGGCCTTTCTGTTTTTGAATTCTAACTTGGAATGCTTTGAGCGTTTGCTCATGTGTCATCTCGCTGGACCTTAGTTTTTCTTCTTTTTTACATCTCTATGAAAGTTCTCACCTATAATTCTTTGCTGGCTACATTCCCACATCTCCCCTGTTCATGATATTTTTGTCCTTTCTATTTTCTCTGTTGTCTGTTTCAGTCTTCTCAGTGCCTTGGAGATGCCAGAACTGGCCTCCTCCTGCCATGTTTTGTGGGCTACCACATGGTGGTGCTGACCTACCCTTAAATCTAAAATACTCTTGGGGGTGATTTTCTCCATTAGAGAGTCACATTAGCCTCTTTTCTTCCATCATGGCCAATACTTTCCTGTTCTCCTGGCTTGCTTTGAAGTGAGGAAGATCCCATAGGAGTGATACAGTCTCTTCAGCTTTACTGGGGCTGCCAACATCTGCCTGAACTTTGGGCTTCATGCACCTCATCATGGATAACTTCTTTCTCGCATACGGCCATTCTCTTAGGAGTTCTGTTTTCTCTAGCCTCTGCCTCATAGTCAAGCCAATGTGACTTTACAAAATTGAACCTCATTGAGAACATGCTCAAAGTTTATTCCCATAAGCATCTTTAGGACTAAGGAGAGGAGGGGATATATCTTCATAGCAGAGTGTTTTATAACTCTACATATCAGCACAACTGCACCTCAGCTTTGATCTAGCTGGACATAACATTGCAAAAGGAAGAAGTGGATTTTAAAATTCTATCTTCTGCAGCAACTTGTGGTAATAATCTTTAAAGAGTAATTTGGTGAAAAGTGTTCTGTGAAGCTAATGTGGTACAAGTACATCATAGCCTTTAACTTTTTAACTTGGTCTAAGGAACAGCTATTCAATAGTCAAAGGAATGATTAAATAGTTCTGTAACCATGCTTACTTTTGTGAGCCTGGAAAAATCGATTCTGCATCATATTTCTACCATGTAGTCATAGTTGATGTTGTGACAACATCACAGAAGAGCAAAGGAAACTTGTTTTCTAGTTGAAATTCCCAGTGGTCATTTTCTTGAGAAATTCTAGCAGTGTCTTTTGTAATAGCCAGTCTCATTTCTTGCAGCCTTATTCCTGATTGAGAACAGGGAGAGATTAATGGAGGATTGCCAGGTTTCAGTCTTAGTGGGCAGCTGTGATAGATTGAATGCCACCAGCTGCATTGCATTAGGTATTCTGGTAAATCCTGTTTCTGACAATACACTGTCTGGAGTATTGATTATGTAACCTCCAGTTGTAAATTCATGTCTGAAGTGAATACTTATAATAAGGCCCATTTGTCAAGCACGGGCTTAATCAAAGGTTGTAATTGGCATTAATGAGTCTTCAGTAAAAGAACAGGATTGGAGTACCAGTTAAATATTGGTGCATGTCAGTGCTTCCATCAGTCATCATCATCTGGAATGGAAACTGGCAGCTGCACAGGGAATTATGGGTGTTGCTTCTGGGATACTTTCCTTTTAGATGGGCAGGTGCCCATAGCTCTCATTATGAATAATATTTAGACAGAGTGCATGACCTTTTTGGCAAGGCTCAGGGATATCACCCCTTAAGCTTCTCTTGAGTGGAAATCCATTCAAAAGATAATTTTAAAAGCTTACAATGTGGAATCAGAGGGTTGGTTCAAATGTAATTTTAGAATCTTGAATTTGTCAATCATGATTTTGTAGATATTTTTCATGCATATTTGGGAAGCAAAACCAAGATCTCATTCTACTTTTCTATCTAAGGATCAGTATCAAAAACATTGAAAGTACCATTTTCCCTCTCATGAGATTTGTCTTTTGAGTGTTATGTATGACTAGATTCCATTAAAGTGGTGACTTCTTTCTTTGTCTTTGGCTTTCATCTTTTGTCCCATTAGTCAAACTCTCATGCATGAGGTTAGAGTTAAAATAGGATAACAGCTGTTATCATCTGAGAGAAGACTTGGTCTTATTTTGGGGCTCCCTTTTGATTTTTCCTCCACAACATTAGTATGAAACAACACAATTAAGTCTTCTCCATGTCTCCAAGAAATAACTTCTGAGAAAGGCCAGTGGGAGCCAGACTGAAGCCTAAGGGAAAGGAAACCTTAGACCTCTCAAGTTGTCACAAAATGCATCTTCCCAACTTCATGTGGTCTAGTGTTGTTTACAGAAGGAAGAGGTACAAAGCTCAGGCATATACTTTGTCTGGCCTTGTCTCTATGTGCATGTTTTGTTCGGGAATCTCTCCTACATTATCCCCTATTTATGTTTTGATCTCCATATCCTTAACATCCTGGGGTTTTGAAAATATGTAAGGTTCTGTTATGATTATTGGCTACATTTTAAGAACCTCCCAAATATTCTCTGATTTACTAATCCTCTACTTCATTAGGCTTCCTTGGCTTTTCCTATCTGTGTGACATAATTGTTAAGGCCAGTGGAGATTGGCTCATTCTCAATTTCCCAAATATTCTCTTCTCCATTTTGGGTTCTTACTGTGTCATTGTAAGGAAGCATGGAACACCAGAAATCCATGTTTTCACTGGCTACTGTTGGAAAAGGCCGTTCATTCTTTAGACCAATAATTGTTAAACATTTTTCATATGTGCTAAGTATTGTAAAAAGTTCAGGTGATACAATAGTGACAAGGAAAGACAGAGTTCTGAATATCATGGCACCAACATTCTGAATTAATTTTGATTATTACCATGTATTTTTTAAAAGATGGTAAAATAGGTATAGTAACTTATCTCTTAAGATTTAGAATTTCAAAGAAGTTATAAACTGCAAACTGTTGTAACTATTAAATTTACAAATAAGCATATATGTTAGGGCATCTAAACATTCAAATCATAACTGCTTTTTTGACACACAACCAAGTTAGTTAGGTAAGTTATCCCCTCATAGTCAAGCCAGTGTGTGAAGAGCCATGAGTTATTTCTGCATGCAAAAAATGTTGCTGTGTTTAAAAGTTTAATTAGAGTACTAGGCATAAAGTATGTACATGATCTATTTTTAGTGCTACTAGTAGTATTTTCGTGCTAATAATAATTGCTGCATTATATGCCTACTGTGTAGCCTTGTGCTGTGTTAAGTACATATTGCCTCCTGTAACTTTTAAAACCATTCCCCAAGACAGATACCACTATAAAGATTTTACAGATGAGGTTCTCCATGGTTAGATAATTTATTTTTAGAACATCATTAGTAAATGGCAGGACTTAGATGTGAGCCAGTGTCTGTCAGACTCCAATGCCCATGCTCTCTCGGCTCTGCCCTTATATGAGGCCCTTTTTCCTCAGTGTCTTAACAACTGTCTTCTTGATAAGGTATCTTGGCAAGACCTTTAAACATGGCTAAGGGCATATGCATGGCCTGCTGCCTTTGCCTATCACAGTTAACTGTACATTTCTAAGGTCCTTCTGTGTTCTAAACTGTCCAACGTGTGAAAAAAATCCTTAGCTTAATAAGAGTAATGCTGGTGTAATGATAACAGCAAATGATGATTGATCACTTGATAAAAGCCAATCAATGATATATATATTGAGGATGTCTTATGTAATTCAATTCTCATGACACACAGAGTAGCTGTGAGTAGCCCCAATTTACAAAAGAGGAAGTTAAAGCTAAAAGATGAAGTGACCATTGTCATCAGCAGTATACCTCATTAGGAAAAAAATACAGCTCTTCCTCAGTTGCTATACTTATATACACAGAAACATATGGAGAAAGAGAAATTTAAAAACAACTGTGAATGCATTATTTAACCTTTAATATTTACATTAACTTAATTATACAAGAGCATACCGCAATATATTAGAATGATGGCTCAAAATCCAGCCTATCTTTGTTGTAGTTAATTAAATGGAATTTTATCCCAGAATTTTAAAAGGCAGGTGTTGTGGCAGGTGCCTGTAGTCCCAGCTACTTGGGAGGCTGAGGCAAAAGAATTGTTTAAGCCCAAGATTTGGAGATTGCTGTGAGTCATGATACTATGGCACTCTATCGAGGGCAACATAGTGAGAATCTGTCTCAATCAATTTATTGATTATATTTTCTTTTTAAAGAAAAATTTCATTGCATTTTATTACCATAATATACATGTACAATACAAAGCTGAAATTAAGTAGACCATCTTAAAATATTATTAGTTATCATAAACTATGACTATTCAACATTATCTGTCATAAAACCAGCCCATTATGTACTGGTTCGTGCTTCTAACCACTGAGCAAATTTTCATTCCATCATCAGCTTTGTTTGGTCTTTCACGGCATTGGTCGAGATGCACTTCGTTGTTAGGACCAAAGGAAAGGAAACTTTATTCAATGACTTGAGCACCTCAAATGAATGGTGTAGCGTGTAGATCCTGAGTGTTAATTTAACTTGCCTAGTTGATTAGGTCTCACTAAACTCCTCTCTTTCCTTAAGGTGATATAATGGAAAAGTTCAAGAAAGATTTATCAGTTTATTAAAAATTGTATAGATTCATCTATCCATCCTTCTGTCTGGCACACCTTCCCCAGAGGTTACTCAAGAAATGTACCTCTGTGTCTTGCATATGGTGCCTCATAATCCCTTTGAGAACAAAGAATAAAAACAAATGGACCCACCAAAATAAAATGTAGACATAGAAATGAGACAGCCTTTCCAAACTGTACCCAAGTGTGTTTCCCACTGTGGAAAACATAGTGGACTAAGGATGTGAATGTTGGTTTCAGAGGTTTGTTTCTGCTACATCCTAGCTGTGCCATCTTGAGGAAAATCATTGAATAGTTTGGAACATCTATTATTCCTGAAGGTCGGATGGTAATTGCAGCCTCAAAAGGTTGTTCCTAAGATCAAGTGAATGTTTGGAAAACGGTCTGAAACCACAGAATGCTCTCTGAATGGGATGGGTTACATTGAGGAAACCAAATTACTTGGCTGCTTTTCCAAGGACTTGAACTTTTTCTTTCTCTTAGTCAGGAGAAAGAAGCACAAATGCTTAATTTCACTGTTACCTTTGGAAATTGTAAGGACAACATAGTAAGTCAGTGAAAATCTAGAAAGCTGGAGAAAGACCTCAGAAAACCCTATGTGATTACCAGAAATAAACGAGGCTTTTTCTCTCCCAGAGAATTTGAGTGAATGAGACTTTGGGCTCTGAAATCCTAGGTCAGCCACGTAGTAGCTGTGTAAGCTTGGGAAAATTGCTTCATTTCTTAGCCTCAATTTCCTCTTTTGTAAATTGGGGCTAATCACAGCTACCCTGCATGTCATGAGAATTAAATTATGTAAGACATCCCCAATGTGTATCTTACATCTTTGCCTTTCTTCCCAGATCACAGGAATCTTGTATACGGGAGTCCAGCCCCAGAATCACCCAGCTTGGTGCTAGTGGGGGTCTCCTCAATTCTGATTCCTCTTGAGCATGACAGTTTGCCATAGATTGTGTGTATGCACATGTGGACATGAGCATGAGTGTAAGAGAAATGATATATACAATTTAAGATGAGTGGTGAGTGATGCTCACCTTGAGAGAACAGGAGACAAATAAATACATTTATTTTCTGATCTCTGGCTGGACTTCAAGTGCCCACAATCACCCTTAAGCCATTCTCCTACTTGCCGGAGGTTGGCTATTTCCCAATTCAGCATCATGCTGACATAGCCACTAGGTCTTTCCCCTGCATCCCTCTGAACCTGGTGGACTTCTGTCCACAGTGCCTTCCCTGCCTTTTCCCTGTCTAGTGAATTCCCACTCATTCTTCAAGACCCAGATCAGATATTGCTATGTGGTGATGTCTTCTCTAATGTCCTTCAGACTAATTGTCTATTCCTCATGTAGGCTTTCTGGCCCTGAACAAATAACAAAATAAAATTAAAGCTGTTAAAGACTATCATGGTTGAGAAGCTATTACAGGCTAAATATTCTTTAAATCATATCTTACTTGATACATATATAAACTTATATACATGTTCATTTTACAGATGAAGAAAGTAAGGCTCAGAAAATTTAGTAATTCCTCCAGGGTGACAAATAGAGTAAACAGAATCCAATATGTGTCTAAAGCTTGAACACATACCCAACAGGGTACGATTTATTTGATGGCATAAAAACAGCTCAACTCACCTGAAATTCCTTGTTTTATTCCCCTTAGGAAATTTCCTTGGTACATAGTAGGAGGTTAATAATTGTCTCTTGAATAAATGATTATGTGAATCCTGAATAAATATTTATTGAGTGAATAAATGTTAAACAGTAGCACTTACATTTGGATAATTTGACAGACAGTATTACTCATTACTGACATTAATGACACTATAATTTTATAGTTGGAATTATTTTTTCATGCTTATTATAAAGAGCATGTCCCAGAAATAGTTGTAAGTACGATGAATTGTAGCTTTTAATGCATGCTAGTATAGGATGTATAATGCAATGGTAGCTGCAGAGCATTTTTCTAGCTTTCTCTACTTCTTCAACTGAAGGTGTTTGTATATGTGGAGGGGGCAGATACTACATTTTTTGTCCATTGAGATTGGCTGTATGAGCATCTCTCCATGGTTTCAAGAGGAAATTATCCTTCCAGGTACAAGATTTGTGACAAAGAATCAAATAAAAGCACATGGTAATGGTGTCTTCCTCTTTGTACTTAGGCTTGGAAATACATTTATAGTTCGATTATTGAATCGGTACTTTGAATTTTGGTTTGAATGGTAGCCAGTCATAATTTCAAAAGACACCAATGCCATTATCACACATGCTGAAATTCTGAAAGGTCAAAATCACCCAAAATATAATGCTTGAAAAAAGAATAAAACTTATTTAAAAGACATTTATTTATTTTCTAAAAGGGGATTTATTTGAGAAACATAAAAGAATACTTCATAGGCCTATTTACACAATGAAACGGGCAATAACACACATATTTTAATATTTTTAAGTTTTAATTTTTTTTTGAGAGACAACATTCACTCTGCCACCCAAGATAGAGTACCGTAGTCTGATCTGTGATCTACTCAATGTAATCTTGAGTTCCTGGACTCAAGTGATCCTCCTGCCTCAGCCTCCCATGAAGCTAATACTATAAGTGTGTGCCATCACGTCTGTCTAATTTGTGTGTGTGTGTGTGTGTGTGTGTGTGTGTGTGTGGGAATGAAGTCTGACTGTGTTGCCTAGGCTGGTCTCTAACTCCTAGCTTTAAGTAGTCCTCCCACCTCAGCTTCCCAAAATGCTGGGATTACAGGCATGAGCCATTGTGCCTAGCAAGGTACTGAGAATACCTGAGAATAAAAATTCAGGTACACTAATAACAGTTACACAGGTGTAATAATTAGGAGCAGATAAGCTGTCTTTATGAATAAATAGGCCAAAAATAAAAATATATAAAAGTGTACATAACTGTGATTGATCTACCCAGATTTCTATTTTATAATATAAACTACGGTCATCTAAAATTTCATGACAAAGAAACTAAGTCTTTTGATGTAATCTATCAAAAACTGCAGTGAGTTATCACTGTGTGTGCAATCACCCAAAGAACAAAGATCTAGAGAAATTTTCCCTTTCATAAATGCAGATGTACAATGAAGACATCTTTTCATTTATTGAGGAAGCTTCAGTGTTTTTAGTTATAGACACATTATTTACACACAAAAATCGACAGTGTATTATAACAATATGATTCCATCAAATTAAATTTGCAAAAACAAAGGCATAAAAAATTGGAACTCTCTAAAAGTCTCTACACAATTAGAGCATGAAATGATACAAGGAAAAAATACATAGCATAATGAATTTCAAAATCAGTACTGGCAATTTAAAATAGTGAGAAATACTAAAAAATAAAAGAATAACTCCCCTCAAAGTAAACTGAACTGAAAATTTGACATGTGAAAAACATATTATAGGAAAGAATTATGAGCAATTGCACAGAAATAGTCCATAAGAGCTGGCTGACTTCAGATTATCAACTATTATATATATTTTAAAGTATTGCATCATGATGATTAGCTGCTCTTCCTTCCTTTATCTCCCTCTCCCTTCCTCCCTCATTTCCCTCCTTCCTTTCTTCCTTCCTTCCTGCCTACTCTTCTGATAAAATACATTCACTTTTATTTTCTTTAGCAATTAGACCTTTCAGGATTTCAACACTTGAAATTACAGCATTCACGATTATTTCTTTCAGGATTATGATATAAATATGACTCAAACAGTTGATCATAGATTCAAGTAGCTAGGAAAGTATCATGGAGATGCTCAGTTAACATTCCTTGTACTAAATTACATTTAATTGATTTAACACAAGTAATACACTTGGTGTCAAAGAAAATATACTTCCTCAGTTCTGAATTTCTGAAAGCATTGATGCAAAGACATATCTCTGCTGCCAACTGATTTTATTGCAGAGGTTATATTGAGAAGATGGACACGTATTTAAATGATCAGGAAGGGAAGTATAGGTTCATATCAAATATGAGGGTACTTTTATTTCTCACAAGGTTATATTTAACCAATCTGTCTGCCATCATAATCAAATCAGGTGAAACAAATAATCAAAAGTGTTTGGATTAGTCTATTCTTGGTCAAAATTTCTGGTTCTTTGCTCATCAAGTCTAACCATGTTCTATCGGTTCCTTGTCATTGGTTATTTTGTTAAAAAAATTGTCTTCACTGTGGCAGATATTCCAGATTGCCAAATTAAAATTCTTATCCATCTTTCTTCTCCTTGACATTCCCCTAATTGTAGGCTTACTTTCACTGCTTTCTTTGTAGCAAGTGGTGTTCATCTTTCTAAATTATGGCCAATGAAGTAGAGAAATCTACTGGTGACTTCTAATAAAACATTAATCTTCCCAATTGAAAAGTATATAGGTAGCTGCTGCTATTTCTTTATATCCTTAGTTCTACTTGAAACTTGCAGATGATGCTCACAGATGTGGTAGATTCTTTAATCTTGTGATGCCACATGTGAAGAGAAACGTCAACATGTTAAGGATGCCAGAGCAGAGAAAAGGAACCTGAGCCCTTGGTGGTATAGTCACAAAACTGAACAAAGGCTGGAAGTGGCCTGCCTTGGTTTATTGTGTGAGGATGAATGTTTTTTTAGTTGGAATCAATGAGGTTTTCCATCATTTTCAACCAAAAAGTCAACATCCAGAATTGATGGGGATGGCTCAGGAGAACTTCAGACGGTACCTAAAAGTTATGAGGAAGTGAACTGGTCTCCGTTCTCAGAAAGGAGCAGTTTGAGTCTAACCTGGTACTTTATCAGGACAAGAATAAGAGCAATATCATCAGGTGTCTAACTTCTGATCTTTCCCTGAAAGCAAATCAACTAGGTCATGACTATGATTGAGAGGAGATATCTTGGTACATTTCTTCTTGATGAAAATGCATCTGGACATACACACTGCAAAAAACCTAATTGTCCTTAATATGAGTCCATAAAAAAGTCTCCATGCTTCATTATTCATTCAACAAATATTTATTGAGCATTAGCAAAACCAAACCTCATCCTTTTTCATGCAGATTGTGGCCTGGTGAGAGAGATGAACATAATTCAAATAATTATAAAAACGAGTATGCTTTCAGAAGCTAGAGTAAGTGCTACAAAATAAAGAGACACAGATCTGGGGCACACATAATAAAGGCATCTGGTGTTTGAGACATTGAAAATTGGGAGACGGCTCGGCGCCTGTGGCTCAATTGGCTAAGGCGCCAGCCACATACACCTAAGGTGGCGGGTTCGAATCCCCAGCCCGGGCCCGTCAAACAACAATGATGGCTGCAACCAAAAAATGGCCGGGTGTTGTGGCGGGCGCCTGTAGTCCCAGCTACTTGGGAGGCAGAGACAGGAGACTCGCTTGAGCCCAGGAGTTGGAGGTTGCTATGAGCTGTGATGCCATGGCACTCTACCCAGGGGGACAGCTTGAGGCTCCGTCTCAAAAAAAAAAAAATATATATCCTCTGCTATT
>CAUYQV010062553.1:0-20850 GCA_963574575.1 Galagoides demidoff
ACCTGCTTGGTATGGGTTTTATAAGATCCAGTATGTTACAGCCCTCAAGGTATTAATAGTAACTCAGACCCCATGACTTTTACTTTCCAGATTTCTAGTTCTCTTTAAGTTTTCCTAATTGCTATTATGGTCTATCCTTGACTACAGGGGATTTCACTCAGTGGTTTTTCTGGCTCTGCATGTGAGTCTTTTTTGTGGTCCAAGATAAAACCTTGGCCTTTACTAGGCTGAAATTTCATTAAAGACAGCAGGTTATGCCCTTACTTTGAGGAGAAAGACTCTCTTTATACCAGAACTGTATCTTGAACTGCATCTCTAGGTACTGTGGGTTCCGCTGAGGAAGAAGCCTGTAAAGTCGTCTGCACTCCTGAAGCCCAGCCAGGACTTGGCGAGCCCTAGGCCACATTTCAAAGACAAAGGTCTTTTCCAGGGAAATGGGCCTAAATATCTTTGCCTTTAGCTTTAACTTTTAACAAGCTCTTAGGCAAGATCTCTGTGCTTAGCAGACAGCACAGAGAAGACTAGCCTCAAAAATCAAGACTTGACGGATAGCATTGCCTTTCAGACACTTTGTGTTCTGAAAGCTGTACTAACCCACAGTCTGCTACACCTTGAACAATTAAGTTCCTAGCTGATGCTCAGGCTTTGTCCTCATTCTTTGATATGATACCAGGTTCTTTGATCATTTAGATGGTTTCTAAATGGTTTCAGGTGTTGTCCACTTAGTCTTCTAGCTCCTGTAGGAAGGATTAAGGCCCAACTGTGTATATAAAGAACTGAAGAACTGGCTAACATTGTGAAATTCTTTGAGATCAGCCTATACCTATTCTTTTTTGTCCTTTCCTTGAACTTTTTTCCTATACAGGGAATCATTTCTTTGCACAGAATGGCGAGACTACAGACATGACCATGTCAGCTGAAATTCTGTGAAGTAATCTTAACAATGAATGAGAACAAATACTATTGTTCCATGACCTTTAAGACTTTCTGTCAAAACGTTAAAAACTCTTCTTACTACCAGTAACAATTACACTGTACTGGGAAATGAAAACACAACAGTAAACTAGTATTTAGTACATGGTAAATTATATTGTTAAAAATATTGAGAATGAAAGTATTTTATGAAGAGCAGTTTGAACACCTATTCTCTTGTATAACTTTAGATCTTTTATATGTTTTGGCGAACTGTCTATCTTTTTCTAAGTTTCGATTAGCTTCTAACATTTTATCCTTTACACTTTCCATGTCATGAAAGATTTCCTTTAATGCGTTTTTATGTTTAAAGTTTTGTTTGTTTGTTGGTTGGTTTTTTTGCCAGCGTCACCTCCTCTGGGACATCTTCATTCTTTTTGTCAAAACCTCCCTCCTCACTTTCCTCATTTATGCCTGTAAGTCTGTGGTCACTGAGTTCCTCTGGGCTGCATCCCTAAGAGTCTCTTGGGTGGCACTAGTGTCCGTCTTCCCCCAGTTAGCTATTTCTTCTCTAACTCCATTAATGGTCTGTTTTTTGAATTTTACACTGAGCATTTATCGCTTCTTATTTCCTTACTCTTTTATCTTTCTTGCCTAGTTTCTTCTTTTGATTGTCCATTATAAAATGTCACTTGGGTTATTGCTGGAATACAAGGAGGTAACACAATTCAGTGCTTTGGTGTCTGCATGGACCGAATAACAGATATGCACTGAATAGCTACCAGCAGTCTTCAAAAGAAGTGATGTGATCAGTGACTGATCAGGGTACACATGTACTGTTGATGTAGTGATCTGTGGACTAAAGAGATAGCAGTGAAGTTGTACTTTATGCAATTATTCAGTTAATGTATTGTGGTGATTAAAATTAAACTGTGTTTGGGGGACTCATTTAACTACACCTTGGTTATTGGAATTCATGCCTGTTAGAACAGTGCAAAGTGAAGACTACTGTAATTTATTTCAAATTTGTACATTCTAGGCATCTTTCCTTTTCTAACTTTCTCTTTCTGCTCAAGATTATTCAAGGATTTTGGTCAGAGATATTTGGGTAGATGTTCCTGTAGATGTCATTCTTAGGATATTCAAGGAAAATAATCTCCATTGTGACAGCCTTGAGATCCTGTTCAGTCCTTGAATCTGGACTTGAGGATCAGCTTCATTTTAATTAGGCCATAAAAGCACATTTAGAAGAATTAAAGAGACAGAGTTTCTTCGTATTAGAAAAATTCTGAAGAAATGAAGGCATACCCTAACTTGGAAATTTGTATCCAAGAAAGTAAGATAACATTACAATGAATATTCTTAACCAAGAATCATTCTTTGAGCTGGTTGATAGACCCTAATATCAGGACTTTGTTATTAAGTTTACTGTGTAGTCTATTAAATCATCTTGAACTCCAAGTGCTTCCTTCCCCTTGGTCCTGTCCACATAATCACATTCTATTATTAAGTAATGTGACCATGTGCTTCCTGTAGGCAGAACTGAACAAAACTATAGCTCAGCATTTTACTCTTTTATAGAAAAGTAGTTACTAATCCCTTGACCCTTTCTAAATCCAGACATCTCAACTTGCTCCATAAACTCTGAAATTGTAAAACCATCCATGAGACCAGGAAAAGTCTGGAACTAAGAGAAGGCAGTTAAATGTCATCTTCTGTAACACAAAGGCTGGGCTCTTTTATTTCTGGGTCCTGAAGACTGGGAACATGATGTCTCCTCAATATTTGTTGCTCAGAGTTGTCTAATCAGAGAAAATTGGATAGTATATGGAGTTTATTATAAAATTATTTTACTTGCCTTCTGGTAAATATCCAGTACATAATTTGCATTAATGTTCATTTTTTTCTATCACCACTTTCTCAAAGCCTTATGTATATGTTTTAAATGGATATGGTAAATATTTGAAAAATAGCAATTTAAATAATTTTAAAAATTAAGATTAGTTTTATGTAAAAAGTTGTCAGATGTGCTTTATTCTGCATCAAAACAATATTGATTTTCAGTTCAGCAGATAACAAATGATTCTAAAGTTACTTCCCCAGAGTTATCAGAAAATGGCACTATAATAATGAAATCCAAACACATCTCCCTTGATGATTGATTCGGTATTAATCTAATATGCATTTGCATTGTACTGGAAAGCCTTCCTGTCTCTCTCAGCACTTACTGATCACTTGGCAAGGGATCCTCAAAATGTCATGTTTTTGAGCAGGTATTGAAATCTTGGATTTGGGGGTTTTATTGTACATGGACTGCAGTCTATATGGGCCTGAGGGCTTGGCACATCCCATTTGGGAGTATCTTGAAGACTTAACATGTTGATTAGTGATTTCACTAGATATCATCAACCATAACCTACATTTTATCCTATATGTGCTTTCTGTCAGTCACAAAGAGACCAGAAAACCTTATTTTCTATTTATAACTTTAGCTATTTCTTCAGGTGGCTAGAGAGAGATGCTTTACTCACGTATCTTTGTGAGATTAAACACATGAAGGAGGCTTCTTAGTCTAAAATAGACTTACCTTTTTAACTGGGGAAGAAGACCTTTACAGGTAATAATTGCCTCCCCCCCCCACCCTCCCAAGGACAGGCTCTCACCCATTAGGATGTAAGGGCCTTGAGGCAGGCCCTGTGTTTGCCTTTTGTGTTCACTGTAACACTTAGAATAGTGATTGTCACGTAGATTAATAATTCTCAACCAATTATCGAGTAATGTTGAATAATCTTCTGCTTGTTCCAGGGTTTAGGACTAATAAAAGGGCCTGGTAGATAATAGGGTACATGGTAAATGTTCATAGAACAAATCAACACATTTCTGAGAAGTTGCTTGCAAGGTCTAATTATTTGATGAAAGATATGAAAAGGAAAATTTTAGAATTCCTAATTTGTTCACAAAAATGTTATACTATCTCACATGATAATTTGATATTCCTGTGTCAGGCATCACCAGGTTATAAGATTTTTGTTTAAAATATAAATAACTATTTTTCTTCATATGTTTTATTTTGTGTATTAATGTCAGTAGTTATAGCTGAGGAAAATCTCTAAAAGCATACAGATTTTTAGGCATACAAACAATTACATAGATTGTCTTGCCAAGCAGGCAGAAAATCAAACCAGGAAGTTTGATAAGAACCTGTTGTTAAAAACACATTAAATTATTTGCATCTTAATGCTAAGTGTTTGGGGAATTACTTGAATTTATTTTCTTTGTTGCATTTAATGTTTTGATAAATTTGATAAATAAGGACAAATCCATTTATTAAAGTATAGTAAAAGATCACCAATGAAAGGTCCTTGAGATTATTGGGTTCTGTGGTGTTTGTATCAGATTCCTTGCCTATTAACAACTCAGAGAAGATTGGCAACTGGTCTAGCAACAGGCTCCCTGCCCCATACTTGCTGGGGTTCTACTGAAATGTGGCCAGTGTGAACAAAGAAAATGAGCCTGAGGAAACTCAAGAAGGTTCACTAAAAAAAAACAAGAAGAGGGTGGCGCCTGTGGCTCAAAGGAGTAGGGCACTGACCCCATATGCCGGAGGTGGTGGGTTCAAACCCAGCCCCAGCCAAAAAAAAAAAAATCCAGGAAGTTACTTTTTCATTGGCTGTGATTACTTAAGTTGACCCTGCTAATACAGGTTGAGTATCTTATCTGAGATGTTTAGGACCAGAAGTATTTTGGATTTCGGACTTTTTCGGATTTAGGATGCTCAGCTTATATATTTATTGAAAATGGCTGCTTACCTTAAGGACAGACTTAAGGTGGTTTCAAAAATAAGTAGTAGTTGATCCCATCAATAGGAACTGAAACTATCTCCAATATATGGCATAGTTATAATCCAAGGAAAAAGCCATTCTATGGTAGAATGAACACTGTCTACAGCAGTGTTTTTGGTATTTTATTTTTGTTGTTATTGTTGGCATAATTTTCTCCTATAGCACTTCTTCTAAGCCTGAAAGGAAGAATTTTATATGAAATTCAAAATCCTTAATTTTTTTTAAGAATAACATCAGTCACCCTTTTGCATGCAGTTACACTGTACTGTAAGGCAAATTCTTGTTGCTTGATCTTAGTAGCTCTTTCATGTGGTGAATTAAACCCGAAAGAGTCTCTTATGAATGTTTGATGGATTGTGAGGTACACTTGACAGAACTTCAATTTTACAACCCCTCACAGAACCTTCAATGTCTATTTAGATAACAATATACATAGGATTAAAATGGAAAATGTGACATGTGTCAAGAGAGAGTTTCTTTTTCTGTATCTGTGCCTTTTGTGACCCATACATTCAATTTCATTCTGCCTAGTATTTAAGCCTAGACAGTGGTTCTCAACCTGTGGGTCGCGACCCACAGGAAATGTATTAAAGGGCTGCAGCATTAGGAAGGTTGAGAACCACTGGCCTAGAAAATAAAGAAGCTGTGAAAACTCTGTGCCTGATAAGAAGGCAGAGATATGACTGAGTAGGAGTCACATAAGCTCTAGGACTGGATGGAGGTAACAGATCATATAAAATCTTGGGGATGTTTTCTGATTAATGTAGATTTCTCTTTTCTGATTAATGTGAATTTCAGTTATTCAGCTTCAGGATTTGTTATTTATTGCTTAGGCCTCCCTCTCCTTCTAAAGAGAATAAAATCAAGGTTGTAATCTACAATATGGGTAGGTAGGGATTCAAAAAGTCTTCAGGTGCCTAGAGTATACCTTAAACATAGATTTTTATCATGTTCTTTTAGGGATTTACTCATTGTTTTTACTGTATTTAAGAGGTAAATTAAATGCTAACTATAACAGTTAACATATTTCCTGCTCATAGCAGTTACCCACCTATTGATTACTGACATGGAGAATATCCATGTGTGGATGACAGCAGAATTTCAGTCACAACCTCTGTTTCTCTCTGCTATTTAGTTTGCTTTTAGGTGACCTTTAATAACTTTCTTGATGGGCGGTGCCTGTGCTCAGTGAGTAGGGCACTGACCCCATATACTGAAGGTGGCGGGTTTGAACCCAGTCCCGGCCAAACTGCAATAAAAAATAGCCAAGTGTTGCAGTGGGTGCCTGTAGTCCCAGCTGCTTGGGAGGCTGAGATAAGAGAATTGCCTAAGCCCAGGAGCTGGAGGTTGCTGTGAGCTACAGTACTCTACTCAGGGCAACAAAGTGAGACTCTGTCTCAAGAAAAAAACAAACAAACAAAAAAAAAAACTTTCTTGATGAAAAATTAATATTAACCAACCAAAAAAGTCAATATGTAGCAAAAGAAATAATACTTTAAGACTCATCCTTTACATTACTCTTTCAGGAAAGGTACTTGGCACTTGACAATAGAGCTAGAACTAGAAGCAATGACATATATGATGAATTCTGTTGAGTCCTTGTAATTTATTTGTATTAAAGTATTTTATTTAACATTTAAGTTCGTTTTCTTCCTTAGGATTTCACAAAAGTGTGATTTGTCCAATGTTAATTCTGTTCTCTTTCTCAAAACAAAATGTCCAGATTTTTAGATGGGTTAACTAATTTTATAGAAGGTGGAGCAAAGTTCTCTTTTTTTCCCTATTGTTAATTAACCAGTTATTTCCCATCCACATGATGCCCACCAGTGATGTGTTGTCATTCTGGGGTGATTTTGCTCCTCAGGGGATGTTGGCACTGCCTGGAAACAGTCTGATTGACTAGAGTTTGATTGACATAACTGGGGGCTGCTACTGGCATCTGGCATGTAGTGGCCAGGGGAACCACGAAACATTCTGGAACACACAGAGGAGCCCCCATATACAAAGAACTGTCTGGCTAAAAATGTTAATAATTCCTCACTTGAGAAAGCCCGTTTTATAGAACTTCAGTCCTTAAAATGTAAGACAGTAAGGCATCACCTGTAAATTCAGTGACCATGTTTATACTGCCATGACATGGACCATTTGCTTATAAAAAATATGAGGTGACTTGATGGAATGAAGTTTGCAACTGTGTCTCCATACCTTATGAATTACCAAGGTGGACTCACTCATAATTGAGATCATAATTCTTTGTTATTGTTTTTTAAAGCACTTCAATATAGATCTGGTCGTATGGATGAGAAAACCATTGGTTTACTTGTTGCTGGACTATTGGTTACCATAATCATCATTGTTGGAGCCATTCTTTTTGTCCCAGGTAAGAAGTACAGTTACTAGGTGGAAAAGTAGGATGTAGATGAGGTTCTTCAGAGGGGAGAGTATTCATTTCCTAGGGCTGTTGGAACAAATTACCACAAACTGGGTGGCTCGCTGCTCTGAGCTCATAAGTCTGAAATCAGGGTGTTATCTGGGCCATGTTCCCTATTAGGCTTTGGGGGAGAATTCATCCCGTGCCTCTTCTAGATTCTGTATTTGTTGAAGAAGAACAATCTTTTTCTTTTTCTTTTTTTTTTTCCGGTTTGATCTCCCTCTGCTTCTCTCTTAAAAAGAGCTTTGTCATTGGAATTAGGACTCACCTATATAATCCAGAATAAGCTCCTCCTTTCAAGGTCCTTAACTCATTCATATCTTTTGCCACATAATGTAATATTTTTTTGACATTAAGGTAATATTCTCAGATTCTAGGGATTAGAATCCACTAATTTCTAGGGATTTACCACCTACAACAGAGGAAAACTTCAGTGGCCCAGGATATGGAATAGAACTAGGTCTGTCTGAAATGGCAGTTGCATTTGGGGGAGGTTTGTGGAGGTGGGAAATAAGGGCGTGCAGTGCAGCACAAGCAAAGCAAAGCAAGTAGAAACCAGGATTCAGAGGTAGACTGTAACACCCAGCCATCCTTGTTTCTAGAGGAGAATGCAGTTCAGGTATAATGTGTAGAGATGTAAATTGGGCAGCTCACCTGCCTCTGGGACTATTGGGGGTGTGGGGAGGAAGGAAGTGCATTCAGAGGACAATTTGAAAGAACAATTAATTTGAATTGGGGCTATACTGAATACAGCAAATGAAGGGAATGAGTACAAGATTTCTCATCTGGAATTCTGTAAGATAGTTAAGAAAGAGGTAGAGCCTATCTAAAGTTTGAACATGTTGAGGCTTAGATGGCTTAAGTTTTGGTCTTAAATAATCAAAAAATTGTCACTTATTCTGTCTGAAGCTTTGAAGGAAACATACATTTTTAAACTTTTCAAAGTTTATAAGAGTAGTATTGAGATTAATACATTTAATAAATTATGTTAGTTTTCCTGAAGAGTAGAAAGTATGTGGGAAAATATTTTTAAATATGTTTATTTATTAACAGGTGAATATTCAATAAAGAATGCTACTGGACTTGGCTTAATTGTAACTTCTACAGGATTATTAATAATACTTAACTACTATGTGTTTAAAACAGGTGAGCATTTGTTGTTACTGCATGATTTTGCCTACAATTTTCATTTTAAAAAGGTCACCATTGGTGAAAATATTCTTATGTCGTTTCTTTTTACAACTAAAATAAATATGATTTATTAAAAGACTTTCCATGCTATTCTTCATGAGCATTTCTCCATTCAGACTACTTTTAAGGTTATCCTAAGTCTGTAAGGCATTTGATTATTTTGAAAAAAGTAATTATATGTACTGTTTACCAGTCAGTATAATTTTTAATAGTATAATTAATATCTTAATAATTATCTTAATATTCTAATTTCAATTTTTTAAATTTATAAGTAGATATTAAACATCGTCTTTCTCTTTTGTTAAGCCTCTCTGTTAAAAAGACTACTTCTATTAATATAAAATGGGATTATAAATCACAAATAGTAGAAACACTTTTTTTAGTTATTAGCAAACCTTCATACCTTAGTTTTAAAAGATGGCATAGATATCCAAAGTATAATTAGTGTTATTTCCACTGTAGTTTGAAAATAAATCACTGACATGTTTTTGTTATTATTAGAGTCACATCTAACACTTGGTCTTAGAGTCTGTCACTGACTCGGTGTACATCAGAAAGGTATTGATTTGTTATAAAATTACAGCTTTCCAGATGTACAAGATAGAATCTGATATTTATGATCACATATTTGTATAATGGTTCTCTCCACCAGAGTAATTCTGTGTGCATGTGGAGAAGCCAAGCATAATAGCTGTCCCAACTGTAAAATGCACAAGGGTAGTGAAAGCAGCATTGTTCTAAGAATCGGGGTAAAAACTGCCAGTCCAGCTTCACTGACCATGAAAATAGAAAGCTACTGAATGTGTGAACTTGGAGCTGACTAGTTAGGTCACTGGAAAAGCATCTGCCATCTGACAAGGAACTCCAAAGTCAGTCTTTGGTTCTAGGATCTTCCCGATTGCATCAAATGCAGATAGGAGTGATTGCTTCTTAAATACTCTGTTAAATTCTTTTCCTTCCTCCAGCTTTTGGGATTACCTCCTTCGTCATTGCCCTACTGATTATTCAAGTGTTGGTCTATGTACTTGCTGGGGTTGGACTGAGTCTATGTATTTCAGGTAAGAGTCACATCCACCTATAGTCCTGATTTGGATTATGGATTACTCTTGGACAGAGCTCTTCTTTCTTCTTCTTCTTTTTTTTTTTTCTTTCTTTTTCTTTTAATATTTTCTTAGGGCAGTTCTAGGTTCCCAAAAACTTGAGTAGAAAGTATAGAGAATTCCCATATAACCCAACCCCCTCCAGATCCCCCTCCTTAGGATCCCCTGCCAGAGTAACACATTTGCTACAAGTGATGAACCAACATTGACAATATCATTATTGCCCAGAGTTCATAGTTTACATTAGGGTTCACTTATGGTGTTGTATGTTTTATGCATTTTAAAAACTATATAAGGATGTGTGTCCACCATTGTAGTGTCATACAGAATAGTTTCATTGCCCTGAAATTCCTCTGTGCTCCACCTATTATTCATCTTCCTCTCTCCCCAGAGCCCTGACAACACTACTCTTCTTATTGTGTCCATCATTTTGCAGTTTTCTAGAATATCTTGTAGTTGGAGTCCTGCATTATGTAGTCTTTTCAGATTGGCTTCTTTCACTTAGAAATATGCATCTAACTTTCTTATATATCTTTTTCATGCATTGATTGCTCATTCTTTTTTAGAGCTGAATAATATTCCATTGTGTGGATGTCCGTGGTTTGTTTATGCCATCACCTGTTGAAGGACATGTTATTACTTTTCATTTTTTGTGACCATGAATAAACTTGCTATAAACATCCATGTTCCTATTTTTTGTATGGTCATATGTTTGGACCTCCATTGGGGTAATGTTAAGGGTGTGTTTAGTTTTGTTAATAAACTGCCAAACTCTTAGTATCAAAATGTCTGTCCCATTTTGCATTGCCACCACCAGTTACCACCACCAGTGAATGAGACTTCTTGTTTCTGCACCAACTTGACAATATTTTGTGTTGTAAGCTTTTCTTTTTAAACTAAGTTTTCTTGTAGTGAAAATAGTACTTTCCACATTGCTAGAAGCATAATGTCTATATATGTGGCTTGTGGGCTGATTGTTCAAACAGCCAAACTGCTATGCCTATACTTATGGAAGAACTTTTGAAATAATAACCAAGCTCTGACTGGCTGGAGCCTTAGAATTTGTACATATTATTCTTCATTAGTCTTGGTCCGTGTACAATAAGGTGTGTGTTATGCAGGGTTGAGCTTTTTCTTAAAATAATTTGGAGTCATTCCACTGACTTAATAGTAATGAAACTCAGATATAGATAATTTTTATTTTTCAATCATTATAAATATAATTATCTTAAAACTTGTTACTATTACTATTATTATTGATTTATTTTAAAATCTTATTTATTTCATACCCATTTCTAATCCAAAATTTTATTTGTTTTTGCAGCTTGTACACCAGTGCATGGCCCTGTCCTGATTTCAGGTTTGGGTATCTTTGCTCTAGTACAATTACTTGGATTAATTTATATGAAATTTGTGGGTAAGTCAATCTTATTTTTGTTAATCTCTGCCAAAAATTTTAGATACGTAACTTGGAAAATGCTTTGTAGTTGATATGTCCAGTTCAGGATCAAAGAAATGTATTGATAACCCCCAAAATGAGAAAATATAGTTGGAATGATTAGAGGGTAATTAAGGAAGGTAGAAGGCATATAAACTAATGAAAAGTTTGGATTATAAACGAATTTAAAAGAAGATAGCTTTATGTCTTAGAATATGAAGATTTGTTTTATGTTAACTAAAAGGGACGATCTTTGAGGAGCCATTTTAATAGGAAAAGTATGTTTAATTGTTGTTTCTATGATAGCGCTTTCTGACAGAGACTCATCACTTGCTCTGGTTCTTGCACTGTTCATATAAACACAGATGCCCCTAAGTAGACAAAAATTAAGACTCAAAATCTGTCCATTTTATTAACTTAAAGAGCAGCATGACTTCAAAACATTTCTAGTTAAAACCAACAAAATAAGACATTGAATTTTTAAATTTAGGCATTTACTACCTTTAAAATCAAATTTATTTATTTATTATTATTTTTGAGACAGAGACTCTGTCACCCTGGGTAGAGTGCCTTGGCATCATAGCTCACAGTGACTTCAAACTTTTAGGCTCAATCAGTCCTCTTGGCTTGGCCTCCAGAGTAGCTGGGACTACAAATACTTGCCAACACTCTTGGCTAGTTTTTTCTATTTTTAGTAGAGATGGGGTCTTACCCTTGTTCAGGCTAGTCTCAAATTCCTGAGCTCAAGCAATCCTGGCCTCCCAGAGTGCCAGGCATAAGCCACTGTGCCTGGCCTTAAAATCAATTCTTAATAAGCATGGAATTCACTTCATTGTCTCTAACCTTTATATTTAGTTTGCCAATTTTTCTGTAACAGATTTCTGCCTAAATTTTTATTTTTGACATACAGAGAGATAGATGCTTTTAAAAAGTACCTGAAACTTATGTACCTTACCTAAGCTGAAAATGTTGCCTATAATCTGATTTATACTAGTCTCCCACTTAGAGAGAGACCTCTTTTTATTTATGAAATAAAGTAAAAGTACAAATTAATTGACTAAAAAAAAAAAGGTACAAATTAATTGATGAAAAAAATTAGTAGTTCTGCTTTATTTAGGTGACCTTTATGTGTTTCTACAAATAATACAAAATTTGAATTTTTTTTTTTTTGAGACAGAGTCTCATTAGGTCGTCCTTGGTAGAGTGCTGTGGAGTTACAGCTCACAGAGCAACCTCCAGCTCTTGAGCTTAAGTGATTCTCTTGCCTCAGCCTCCCAAATAGCTGGGACTACAGGTGCCCGCCACAAAACCTGGCTATTTTTTTGTTGCAGTTGTCATTGTTGTTTAGCAGGCCCAGTCCAGGTTCAAACCCACCTGCCTCAGTGTATGTGGCTGGCACCCTAACCACTGAGCTACAGGCAACAAGCCTTGAATTGTTATAGTCAAATAATTTCCCATGCATCTTACATAATACTTTCAAAAAAGTTTTGCCTTTATTTCTGAATTTTAGTTCTTAGTGACTGATAACTGAATTAGATTCTGTTATATATTATCTTTCTTTAATTGATGCTTATCAGATAAATAATTAAAATTCTTAACCAAATCTACATATCCTCAGTTTGGATTCACAAATATTAGTTGTTTCTCAATGAAATTTTCAAAATTTCATGCCATTTAAGTCCATACAACACAATCGCGATATCTAAAGCAGAACAGCATTCGTGTGGTAGCTACAGTGGGCATCTGGAGTGTTAATGCATATTCTATTTTTGTTAAGTCTCCCAATCACCACGTGTCTAGTCCTTGAATCTGACACTGTTGATGTTGTTGCTCCCCGTGAGTGCCTGAGCATAGTATGTGGCCTGCAGGATTCACACTGCTCTGGTGAAGTAGTATTAAGTGTCTTGGACTGATGGGCAGCTCTTTGTCATTTATTCCTCACTGTCTGGATTACCTTTTACTGCCATCCCCCCTGCATGCCTTCCACATCTATAGTAATGTGCAGCACGATCACCAGAAGATCTGGTGATGATGCTGCAAGTGGGACCCAGCATTGTCTGGCTGCCACCCCTTAACCTTGCTCTCCTACCTTCTCCCTTGCTTCCATTCCCAATTGCAAATTTCACTGTCCTGACTTTAAAATTAAAATGAAAGTGAAATCCTGACAAGTATCTAAAATTATTTTTTCTTTACCGTAGGTTAGCATATAAATACTCTATGTAATTTAAAGTTTAGTGCAGTTTTATTGACATTTCAAAAATATCCTAAATTAACTCTTCAAATCAACTTGTCTGATGCCAGACTTCAGAGACACAACATCAACATCGGTCAGTGAAAATCAAGAAGAGCCGAGGGACAGGAAAGTTGCTCTTTAGGTAATGTGGTAGACTAGGAAAATTGCTATGTTTTGCTCATGTGGTCTTTCTGTAAATCTGAATGTATGTAACATTAACTAATGTTGCAAATTTGAGCATTTATATCAGGAAGTGAAAATTGTAAATGTTTTCAGAATAATTTTTACTTACTACAAATGTTCTGTTTTAGAAAAACCTAACGATTGTGTCTTGATTTAAATGCAATAAAGTTCTCAAATAGTTTAGAAAAATAAAAATCCAAGCTCTCTGTTCAAGAGTAAGTGAATGTTGCTATGAGAATTTGAACTTTTATAATTTTCATTGTTTGCAATTTAAATTTGTAGGCTTTTAATTGTTGTTTTAGAGACTAGGATTTTGACTTTTACTTTTTATTGCCTTCTTTTTTGAGTATATTGGATTTTTTATTCCTTTTTATTGGAAGCATTTTAATTTTATAAAATGAGATAAGAAACTGGGAACAATACCTTAATGTTAGAGCATATGAAAAAGTGTAAGAAATTGAACTCAGTAAAGTTGGGATTGTTGTATATATAGGAGAGTTACATTCTTTTTTTTTTTTGCAGTTTTTGGCTGGGGACTGGGTTTGAACCCGCCACCTCTGGCATATGGGGCCAGCGCCTTACTCCTTTGAGCCACAGGCACTGCCTATTCATTATTTTTAAGGGTCAATACTTTTTTTTTTTTTTCACTGTTTGGGCTCAGGTTTATTGGTTTACTGAGGGAGAGAAGGCTTGATGTGAGAAGGAAATGCTCAGTCTTTTACTCCAGCCACTTGGATGGCCATAAGCATGGTCACCAGGGAATCCCAGGGACCAGTCCACTTTTCTTAGTGTTTTTCCCCATGTCCTTCCCTTCAAGTTATAAGGAGAACTTGGTCACCAGGCTAGAATAAATGTAGCTTCCTTTAAGGGGTGAAGATTTCCTTTCTGTGGCAGTTAAGCTTCTGATTTTAACTAGACCTTCATGAAAGTGGTCCTCATGGAGGACTTTTTTGCCAATGCTTATTTTTTTAACCTATTAACAGTTAGTTCATTGTATGGGCATGTAACAGTGTTTTGATACCAGTTGACCTAATAATAGACAGAACATATTTACCACAACATTTCAGATATTTTAGAATAATGCAGGTGTGGAATAAATATATAGAATTTACACACACACACACACACACACACGTATACATACAGGTATATGTATAAAATAAGAGATATTTGCTTTTATAAATTTCTATAAACCATGTAATTTTTATTATCTATATAATATTCCATTGGTAGACATAGTTAATATTTACAATTTTTTTTTCCTATTTGCTTATACAAATTTATGGGTTAATGTGGTATTTTTTTACATGCATAGGTAGCATAGTGATCAAGTCAGGGCTTTCAGGGTGTCCTTTATCAGAATAACTTACATTGTACCTGTTAACCAGTTTCTCATCATCCTCCCTGTTCTCCCCTCTTACCCTTCCAATTCTCCATTATCACTCCACTCTCTATGTCCGTGTGAACACGTTTCTCAGCACCCATTTATGAATGAGAGCATGCTGTATTTGTTTTTCTGTGCCTAGCTTGTTTCACTTAAGATAATGGGCCTCCAGTCCCATCCATATTGCAGCAGAAGACATGATTTTGTTCTTTTTTATGGCCGAATAGTATTCCATTGTGCATATACCACATTTTCTTTATCCATTCATCTGTTAATGGACACAAAGGTTGCTTCCATATCTTTGCTTTTGTGAATAGCACTGTAATAAACATGTGAGTGCATGTATCTTTTTGACATACTGATTTATTTTCCTTTGAGTAGAGAGCCAGTAGTAAGATTGCTGGATCACATGGGACTTCTATTTTTAATTCTTTGAGAAATCTCCATACTATTTTCCACAGATGCTGTATTAATTTATGTTCCCACCAGGAGTGTACGAGAGTTTGCTTTTTTCCTACATCCTTACCAACATCTGTTATTTTTTGTCTTTTTAATAACAGCCATTCTGACGGGTATATTTCATTGTGCTTTTGATTTGTGTTGCTCTAATAATTAGGAACATTGAGCATCTTTTCATATACTTGTTGGCTATTTGTATATTTTCTTTTGAAAAATATATTCATTTCCTTTGCCCACTTTTTAAATGGTATCATCTGGGGAATTTTTTGGTGAGTTACATGTATTTGAGTTCCTTGTGCATTCTGAATATGAGTCCCCTGTTGGATGAATAGTTTGAAGATATTTTCTCCCATTCAACAGGTTGTCTTTTCACTCTGTTGATTATTTCTTTTGCTTGTAGAAGCTGTTTTTGTCGTTGTTGCCTATGCTTTTGAGGTCTTAGTCATAAATTCTTTGCCTAGACCCATGTCCAGAAGACTTTTCCCAAGGTTTTATTCTCGTATTTTCATAATTTTGAGTCTTAGTCCCAGCTACTTAAGAGGCTGAGGCAGGATTATTTGAGTCCAGGTGTTCCAGACTGGCCTAGGCAACATAGTGAAACTGTCTCCTAAGAAAAAGAAAAAAAACATAGGTCTTAGTTTTGGGTCTTATATTTAAGTCTTTAAACGACCTTGAGTTGATTTTTGTAGATGATAAAAGATAGGGACTCAGTTTCATTCTTCTGCATATGTCTGTCCAACTTTCCCAGCACTGTTAATACAGAGGGTGTCCTCTCCTCAATGTATATTCTTGTCAGCTTTAGATCAATTGCTCTAAGTATGTGGCTTTATTTCTGGGTTCTCTATTCTATTCCACTGATCTATGGATCTATTTTTAGACCAGTATGTTGCTGTTTGGGTTACTGTAGTCTTGTAATATAAATTCAAGTCAGATAATATGTTGCTGCCAGCTTTATTCTTTTTGCTTAGAATTGCTTTGACTATTTAGGCTCTTTTTATTGCTTCATTTAAATTTTAGGATTGTTTTTTCTAATTTTATGAAAATGATGTTGGTATTTTGATAGGGATTGCATTGAATCTGTAGCTTTTGAGGGGCAGTATTACCTTTGTAACAGTGTTAATTTGATCTATGAGCTTGTGTTGTTTTTCCATTTGTTTGTCTCATCTTCAACTTCTTTTTCATCAGTATTTTGGTTTTCCTTGTAGAAATCTATTCACCTCCTGGTTAAACTTACTCCTAGGTGTTTTGTTTTGTTGTTGTTTGCTATTGTAAATAGATTTGCCTTCTTGATTTCTTTCTCAGCTAGATAGTTATTGGTGATGACTGATCACTGATTTTAGTATCCTGAAACTTTATTGAATTCATTTATCAAAAGTGTTTTAATGGAGTCTGGGGCTTTCCAGATATAGAGTCATTATCAGCAAGCAGGTATAATTTAACTCCTTTTATTCAGGTTTGCATACTTTTTTTTTTTTTTATTTCTCTTGCCTGATTGTTCTGGCCAGAATTTCTAGTACTATGTTGAATAGGAGTGGTAAAAGTGAGAATTCTTGCCTTATTCCAGTCCTTAGAGCAAATGCTTTCATCTTTTCCCCATTCACTATGTCAGCTATGGGTGTCTTCTGTATGGCTTTTATTATTTTGAGGTATGTTCCTTTTATGTCTTAATTTGTAGAGGGTTTTTATCATAAAAGGATGCTGAATTTCATCAAATGTTTTTTCTACATATGTTGAGATAATCATATGGTTTTTGTTCTTGATTTGGTTCATGTGATATATCACATTTATTGATTTGCATGCAAGCCATCCGTCCATTCTTTGTATTAAACCCACTCAATTACAGTTATCTGTTTGATGTTCTGTTGGATTCAGTTTGCTAGCTTATTTTGTTGAAGAATTTTGTGTCTGTGTTCATTATGTATATTGGTCTGTAGTTTTCCTTTCTTATTATGGTCTTGCTTGTTTTTGATATCAGACTATACTAGCCTCATAAAATGAGTTAGAGAGAATACTATCCTTGAGTTTCGGGACAATTTCAGGAAAATTGGTGTTAGTTCTTTTTTATATGTTGGTTGAATTTGACTGTGAGTCCATTTGGTCCTTGGCTTCTCTTTGTTGGAGACCTTGTATTACTGGTTCAATGTCACTACTCACTGTTAGTCTGTTCATTTCTTCTGTTTCTTCCGGGTTCAATCTAGGCAGGTGGTATGCTTCCAAGAATTTATTTCTTCTAGGTTTTCTATTTTCTGACAGTATAATTGTTTATAATAGTTTCCAATCATTTTGTACTTCTGTAATATCAGTTGTAATGTCTCCTTTTTCATTTCCAGTTTTGTTTATTTGGTCTTCTCTCATCTCATTTGGTCTTCTCTCATCAGGTTAGTATAGCTAGGGGTTTATAAATTTCGTATGTCTTTTCAAAGAACCAACCTTTTATTTCATCAGTCTTCTGTTTTGTTTTATTAGTTTCTCTTTAATTTGGTTCTGATCTTTGTTATTTCTTTTTTTCTTCTAATTTGGGGGTTGGTTTATTCTTTTCTAGTTCCTTGAGGTTTGTTGTTGGATTGTTATCTTTTAATTGTTCTGTTTTCTCGATGTAAGCATTTGCAGCTATAAATTCCTCTCAGCACTGCTTTTTCTGTATCCAACAGTTTTAGTATGGTGTGTGTACATTTTCATTTGTTTCAGGTTTCTTTTTAAATTTCTATCTGAATGTATCAGTGGTCATTTGGGAGCATGTTGCTTAATTTCCATGCATTTATATAGTTCCCATATTTCCTCATTGTATTGATTTATAGTTTTATTCCACTGTAGTCTAAGAAGATACTTTATATGATTTTGATTTTCAGTAATTTTCTAAGACTTGTTTTGTGGTCTAACATATAGTCTTACTTTGGAGAATGTTCCACGTGCTAATGATACTAATGTACATTCTGCAATTGTTGGGTAGAGTGTTTCGTAAATGTCTGTTAGGTCTATGCAGTCTAAAGTCCAATATTTTTTTATTGATTTTCTGTTGATGCTATGAGAGGTATTTTAAGTACCCCACTATTATATTGTAGTCTGTCTCTTTAGATCTAGTAATATTTTTTTTGTGAATCTGCTTGGTTGTATATATATATTTAAATTATATTTCCTCTTGTTGAATTTTTCTCTTTATTATTATATAATTACCTTCTTTGTCTCTCTCTCTCTCTTTTTTTTTTTTTTACTGTTTTTGACTTAAAGTCAGTTTTATTTGATATAAATATAGCTACACCTGCTCACTTTTGGTTTCAGTGTACATGGAAAATCTTTTTTCACCCCTTTACTTTTAGTTTAGATGTATCTTTTCTGGTAAGATGATTTTCTCATAAGCATCATATAGTTGTGATGTGGGCTCATCTTACTGGAGTTAGAAAAACCAACATATGGTTTTGTTTTTTTTCATTAAATCATAGCTGTGTAGATTAATGCCATCATGGCGTACAATGTGCTGGTTTTATATACCATTTGAAATATTTTCATCAAACTGGTTAACATAGCCTTCGCACAATTTCTTAGTTAAGACATTTATACTCTACACTTAGTAAATTGAACATGTACCCTTGTTAAATGCACTGTAGGTGTGTTCCCACCAATTACCCTCCCTCCACCCATCCTTCTCCCTCACCTCCCCTGCCTCTCCTCTCTCCCCCCTTCTTGGGCTATAGTTGGGTCATATGAAAGCTATAAATTGGTTTCATAGTAGGGCTGAGTACATTGGATACTTTTTCTTCTATTCTTGAGATACTTTGCTAAGAAGAATATGTAAACATGAAAGCTCAATCCATGTAAACAAGAAAAAGGTAAAGTCTCCATCTTTCCTTAAGGCTGCATCATATTCCATGGTGTACATATACCACAATTTATTAATCCATTCATGGGTCTGATGAGCACTTGGGCTTCTTCCATGACTTAGCAGTTATGAATTGGGCTGCAATAAACATTCTTGTGCAAATATCTTTGTAGTAAAGTGACTTTGGTCTTCTGGATATATACTTAGTAGAGGAATTGAAGGATTGAATGGCAGGTCTATTTTTAAATCCCTAAGTGATCTCCAAACATCTTTCCAAAAGGAACATATTATTTTGCATTCCCACCAGCAGTGCAGAAGTATTGTCCCCTTTTCTCCACATCCACGCCAAAATCTCTGCTTTTGGGATTTGGGCTAATCTTACTGGAGTTAGATGATATCTAAAGTGGTTTTGATTTGCATTTTTCTGAAGATTAAGGATGATGAACATTTTCCCATGTGTCCTGTCATCTTCAGAGAATTTCTCTTCAAGTCCCTTGCCCACCCTGAAATGGGATCACTTGTTCTTTTCTTACTAATACGTTTGAGTTCTCTGTGGATTGTGGTTATTAAGGCTTTGTCAGAGACATAACTTGCAAATGTCTTCTTGCATTCTGAGGGCTGTCAGCTTGCTTTAGTTACTGTGTTCTTGGCTGTGCAGAGGCTTTTTAGTTTGATCAGATCCCAGTATTTTTGGTGTTGCTTCAATTGCCTGGGGGGTCGGGGCGTCTTCCTCATAAAATATTCTCTCAGGCCAATTTCTTCAAGTGTTTTCTCTGTACTTTCTTCTAGTATTTTTATGGTTTCATGTGTTAAGTTTAAATCATTAATCCAGTGAGAGTCTATCTTAGTTAATGGTGAAAGGTGGGGTCCAGTTTCAATCTTCTACAGGTTGCCAGCCAGTTCAATCAGCACCATTTGTTAAATAGGGGATCTTTTCCCCACTGAATGTTTTTAAATGGCTTATCAAAAATCAAATAATGGTAAGTAGCTGGATTTATCTTTTGGTTCTCTATTCTGTACCATGTATCTACCTGTCTGTTTTTGTGCCAGTACCATGCAGTTTTAATCACCATTGATCTATAGTATAGTCTGAGGTCTGGTAGTGTGATTCCTTCTGCTTTGTTTTTTTTATTTCTGAGTAGTGTCTTAGCTATTCAAGTTTTTTTCTGATTCCATATAAAACAAAGTATTATATTTTCAAGATCTTTAAAAGTATAACAATGGAGCTTTAATAGGGATTGCATTAAAATTGTATATTGCTTTAGTATTATAGACATTTTAATAATGTTGATTCTTCCCAGCCATGAGTATGGTGTGTTTTTCCATTTGTTAACATCTTCAGCTATTTCTTTTCTTAGAGTTTCATAGTTCTCTTTATAAAGATATTTCACATCCTTTGCTGGGCAAACTCCCAAATATTTCATCTTTGGCACTACTGTGAACAGAAGAGAGTCTTCAACTGTTCTTTCAGCTTGACTATTGTTGGTATATATAAAGGCTTCAGATTTATGAGTGTTGATTTTGTAACCTGAGATGCTGCTGTATTCCTTGATCACTTCTAAGAGTTTTGTAGTAGAATCCCTGGTGTTTTCCAGATATACAATCATATCATCTGCAAAGTGTGAAACTTTGATTTCCTCTGACACTATATGGATACCCTTGATCACCTTTTCTTGCCTAATTGCGATGGCTAAGACTTACATTACAATGTTGAAAAGCAGTGGAGGCTCGGCGCCTGTGGCTCAATCAGCTAAGGCGCTAGCCACGTACACCTAAGGTGGCGGGTTCGAATCCCCAGCCCAGGCCCACCAAACAACAATGATGGCTGCAACCAAAAAATGGCCGGGCGTTGTGGCGGGC